>JADLZK010001101.1:0-134412 GCA_015847255.1 Hyparrhenia diplandra
AAACAAAGTTGTCCGTGAGCTAAAAGAAAAAGTAAAAATAGACATTGACATAAAATGAACGATGCAGTGGTGGTAGCTAGCTCATCCTTAAACCCATTCGCCGTGGTTTTCGACACTTTTATTTTCTTCTACCTCGTTACGTGCATGATCTGGAAAGAAATAAATGCGAGAACCTTCAACAGAGTTGTAACCTCTCCAGCAAGGCTTCAACTGGCGATCCAAGAGAAGATTGACGCTTGGTGCTTGGCGGCTACAAGCATTTGAGGTCCCTAACGGCTCTTCGGTGAGCTACTTCGATAACTTTGGATTACCGTTGTCGCTAATTTTGTAACAATGCTTTTTTCTCGCTTGATGAAAATGTGCATAGACACGGTCGAAAAAAAGATAGGATTTCTTAGAGAAAGTAATGATTCCTTGTAAATTGATTAGCTGGGTGATGCATCATTTTATGACCTTCTTTGAAACAATGGAATGCTATATGAATTTTAGATAATTTTAATCCTTATAAAAAAAATTGCTATACGACGTCCTCAAAGGGTTCAACCAAACGCTATGAAATCCCTTCTCATAAGGTCAACCTCAGAGAATATTTGATTTTATAATTAGTTATTAGTGTCACATCAGCAAAAGTGATGAGGTAGCATCTAGTACGTATTTCAGTGGTACAGTACGTACGGTGGAAAATACTGTATTTTTCTAGGGGCGGCGACAGCTGAACGAACATATACGGCGAGCTACTACCTGTTGCGTTGACATATTAAAAATTGTGCGGGATCAGTCCACGTACACCAGAGGCATCTCTGGAAGCCATTCGCCGGAGGATCTCTTTCGCTACCCTTATTAAGTTATTAGGTTAATTGCTTCGCAAAAAAAAAAAAAAGTTATTAGGTTAATTATTCTCTCGGCTTCTCGCAAAGCAGACAAGGCAAATCCTATCCTCATCCTGTTGTAGGAGTAAGTGTTATGAGAGATCCAAGCCGCCGGAAACACGTTCATTTCAGGGCAGTCTGGTGCCTGGTTTGCTCCGGACTCTGGTTTTGGACAATGGACATCGACTACTGGAGTACTCGGCACGTACGTTGAGCTCCGGTGTCGCTGATTAGAGGCGGCGGTAAATTAAACTAAACAAGTCAATACCGAGACAGCACAACTTTGGTTTCTTCCGCAAACTGTGACGTGCGCTCCTTGCGATAAGTACGAGATTAGTAGGGTGACAACTGACAAGTGGCATGGACTTGTTAGGCTTAGGACACCCTCTTCAAAGAGGTCGTTCCAAATGAAACGTGCTAGCTAGGCATATATGCACGCGTGGTTGTGCCTTCTGCAATGGATAAGCATATCGATCGCTTGCTGCAGTCTGCACGTTACAAGGTAGAATGACCATTCTTATTCGCCGTGGTTTCGGCGAATAAGAAAAGTAAAGTAAAACATAGACATTGCATATAATGACAATGGAGTGGTGTGGTTACTCAACAGGAAGCTCGTCCTTGAGCCCATTCGTCGTGGTTTCGGCACTTTCTTCTACCTTTGTTAGGTGCATGATCGGGAAAGAAAGAGATGTGAGAACCTTCAACAGAGTTGCGACCTCTCTAGCAAGGCTTTAATTAGCTATCCAAGAGGCGATTCACACTTGGTGCTTGGCCGTCTACAAGCATTTGAAGTCCCTAATGGCGATTCAGTGAGCTGTTGGGTATGGCCATCTGTCACAAAATGAATAGTTTTGTAATCACAACCATGTGTGTGTTCTGAAAGGGCTTGGTAACCTTGGATTACCATTGTCGATTTAATGTTGTAACAAAACTCCTTTCCGCTTAATGAAAATGGTTGCAAAAAGCAAAAAAAAAAAAAAAAAAAAAGATAGGGTTTCTTGGAGAAAGTAATGATTCCTTGTAAATTGATTAGCTGGGTAATGGATCATTTTATGACCTTCTTTAAAACAATGGAATGCTATATGAATTTTAGAGAACTTTAATCCTTATAAAAATTGCTATACCAAACCTTATGAAATCCCTTCGCATAAGGTCAAATCTCAGAGAATATTTGATTTTATAATTATTTACTAGTGTCACGTCAGCAAAAGTGATGAGGTAGCACAAAAATTAAGAGGATAGAGGAGATACTCCCCTCCGTCCCCATGGAGTTTGTCGTTTTTGACTTTTGAACTTCATGTTTGACCATCCGTCTTATTCAAAATATTTATGCAAATCATAAAATAAATTAATCAATATTCAAGTATCTTCATTGATAAAATAAGTCGTAACAAAATAAATTATATTTGTATATAAAAAAATTTGAATAAGACGAAGATCGAATAAGATTTCACGGAATCCAGGAAATGACAAACTTCGATTAGGACGGAGGAGTAGTTTTCATACCCATAAAACTTAGTTGACATTGTGCGGAGAAATTGATTGGTTAATGGATGATATTGCAATCTTCTCACAAAAGTCGTAATATTTTTCTGTGTGGTGGTTGTGGACCTTGTGGTATAGGGGGCATTGAAATACAAAAGCCTTTGTTAAAATTCGAGTTCGATGCATCGGTGATCAGCACAAATCTTGCGCTTCACCAGAAAGCCTTTCCCCTCGATCGCCTCCCGGTGCTCGCGTCCAATCCCAACATCAACACGAGCCCCTGCTTTCGAGCTAGCTACTGGAGTAGCTGCTACTCAGGTCAGATCACTCATTCCACGGTCACTTTCGTGCATCACGGATGGTCGATGCCACGCCACAGCCAACCTCTCTCCACCGTCCACCCTTCCTTTTCGATCTACACCTGCTGTCGTAGTAGCGTGGTGTCACGCAAAGCGCGCACTCGTCACAGGTTCGGTTGTCTCCCGTGCGCACTGCCTGGCCTCCGTGGCCGTCGCATGTGCGCTTCTGACTGGCCACGGGACCCGCCCAAGTGCGGACACGATTCGGAGTATCTCCCCCTGTACCACGCCGTACCGCAAAAGCACAAGCACCGAGCCCCCTTGTCCCGCGCCCGGTAGCACTCACTGTGTACAGTCCTCTGCTATAATTCCGTTCGATGCCCAGATCTGCGTGCGCTGTCCGTGCGCCGTCCGTAGCACGGAACGGCCCCGAGCGTGCAAGCCGAGACCGCACGGCGACGGGGACGGGCGGCACCATGTGACCGTGCAACCAGCGAACGAGCGCGCTGCCGCGAATCTCGTGTAGTTGCCCGACACCGGCAGGCGGCCATGTCTCGGCCGGACTCGGAACGGCGCCGGCTGCGTGCCTCCTGCCCGCGCAACGCGCCGGGGCGCTTCCAAGAACTTTCCGCGGCCTGTCTGCCTGCCACTCGCATGCCAGTGCCAGCTGCAGGCCAGCTTTGCGTGGAGCGAGGGATGACGTGGCGCCTCGCCATTGGCGCGTGTGGCGTCACGGGCACCTACTTTCGCTCGGGAGAGACGTGGAGGAAACCGGTTGGCTCGGCTACGTCGCCACTTTCCAGAAAGATTCCTCGCGGCACGATCCGAGCAAAGCGGCCGGCCCCACGTTTCAGTCTCGAGAGCGAGGAACGGCACACCCTTTTCCCGTGCTCGCGCGCCGCGCGCAGGCCCAAACGCCAACGGGCCTGAAGCCCAGATCCCCAGGGACCCACACGTGGCGTCACCGGGCTCTTCCTGCTGACGGCGCCGGACGGACTCCTCCCCAGGTGAAGCAAGGCATCTATCGGCAACCCGGTTAATTAACCCGCACGCCTCATCATCACCGTCACATCAAACTGAACCTAGCCGCCACGATAACGAACCCTCGTGTCACTGACAGACTGTCCCCGCGTGGGCACCCCACCCTTCTCGGCCCCATCTGCAGAGCCACAAGAGTCCAAGAAAGCCAAGGGATAAACCGGCGAGGCGAGCGCAGCCCACGAAGGCACGAATCCTCCTATCGGTCCATTTACACCCGCGATAATAAAATAGTTTGTGCCATTATATAGAACTGTTTATAAAAAGAAAAAAGCTAGGAGAAAAGCTTCGCCGCTCCTCCCTTTCGCTTGTGCGCTGCGCCACCAATCGCCATCGCCTCCTCGCCCAGTCCCCGCGCCGCCGCCTCCTCCGCCCCCTCCCCTCGTCTAGGGTTTCTGTTCCATGCGATCTCGCGGCCTCGGTGGCCTGGGACAGTAGGGACGCCTCCTCTCCTCGCCGTTCGAATCTAGAGAGTCGGCGACCCAATGGGTAGGGGAGGGCAGGACGAAGGCAAGCGGCGGGACGGATCCGCCGCCTCCGGGGCGGAACCCGCCGCGCCGGCCTTCCCGGCGTGGGCGCGCACCCCGAGCGAGTGCCTCGAGGAGCTGGGCGTCTCGGCGGACCGCGGCCTCAGCTCCGATGAGGCGGCGGCGCGGCTGCAGCGGTACGGGCCCAACGAGCTCGAGCGGCACGCGCCGCCGTCGGTATGGAAGCTCGTCCTCGAGCAGTTCAACGACACGCTCGTGCGCATCCTGCTCCTGGCGGCCGTGGTCTCCTTCGTCCTCGCGCTCTACGACGGCCCAGAAGGCGGCGAGATGGGGATCACTGCCTTCGTCGAGCCGCTCGTCATCTTCCTTATCCTCATCGTCAACGCCGTCGTCGGCGTCTGGCAGGAGAGCAACGCCGAGAAGGCGCTCGAGGCGCTCAAGGAGATCCAGTCGGAGCACGCAACCGTCAAGCGCGATGGGCGGTGGTCGCATGGCCTCCCCGCGCGCAGCCTCGTCCCCGGGGACATCGTCGAGGTCCGGGTCGGGGACAAGGTCCCCGCGGACATGCGCGTGCTGCAGCTCATCAGCTCTACCCTCCGCGTCGAGCAGGGATCTCTCACCGGCGAGACCAATTCTGTGAATAAGACCAGCCACAAGATCGAGTTGGAGGACACTGACATCCAGGGAAAGGAGTGCATGGTCTTTGCCGGTACCACCGTTGTCAACGGCAGTGCTGTCTGTGTTGTGACGGGAACTGGCATGGCCACCGAAATTGGCAAGATCCATGCCCAGATCCAGGAGGCATCTCAGGAGGAGGACGACACGCCACTGAAGAAGAAGCTCAATGAGTTTGGTGAGGCGCTAACTGCCATAATTGGGGTGATCTGTGCCTTGGTCTGGCTCATCAACTTGAAGTATTTCCTTTCCTGGGAGTATGTTGACGGGTGGCCTAGGAATTTCAAATTCTCATTTGAGAAGTGCACATATTACTTTGAGATTGCAGTGGCACTGGCCGTTGCAGCAATTCCAGAGGGCTTGCCTGCTGTGATCACCACGTGCTTGGCACTCGGCACAAGGAAGATGGCCCAGAAGAATGCCCTTGTGAGGAAGCTCCCCAGTGTGGAAACATTGGGTTGTACAACTGTGATTTGCTCTGATAAGACCGGAACTTTGACCACGAACCAGATGTCAGCAGTGAAGCTTGTGGCAATTGGAAGGTGGCCTGATACACTTAGGAGCTTTAAGGTTGATGGAACCACTTATGATCCAACTGATGGGAAGATACACGATTGGCCAAGCTTGAGCATGGATGAAAATCTCCAGATGATTGCAAAGATCGCTGCGGTTTGCAATGATGCAAGCATTGCCCACTCTGAGCATCAGTATGTTGCTACTGGGATGCCCACAGAAGCTGCTCTGAAGGTACGATAAATTTCCTTTCATTTATAGTTAAATAGTTTTTCTACTGCAAAATTATCTTGCACGTAGATTGGGATCAGGTAATGTATATCTACAAAAAGTTGATAGTAATTTATATACAAAAGAAAAAGATAATTATAGAACGTAGCTCCTTTCAGTGACCTATAAAAGATTGAACACGACTCTTTCATAAAGGAACCTGAAATTATTGAATTTACGTTTCTGAAAATTGTTGAATTTATGTCCTCATGTGATTGTTCTACTTGTGGCAGGTTTTGGTTGAGAAAATGGGCCTTCCTGGTGGCTATACTCCGTCTCTGGATTCATCTGATTTGCTAAGTATGTACTCCTTTCTGCCTTGTAAAATGTTTTCTGTAATGTGTACACATCGTCAAAGGTCCTGTGATAATTACTATCCATCTATTTATTTTTTAAGGGTGCTGTCAATGGTGGAACAATGCTGCTAAGAGAGTAGCAACTCTGGAATTTGATCGCACCAGAAAGTCGATGGGAGTTATTGTGAAAGCAAACTCTGGGAAGAACTTGCTGCTTGTTAAGGTAAGTGTTTATGCGGGAGTTTGCGTCCCTTGTGGTTTTAGATCTTCAGTTTCTAGTGCACATCAATCACCTGCTTCTTGTTGTTGGTCTGTTTAAGGTGCAATGTTATCCAACCATTTGTGCATTTTGCTATTCCCTCCTTTTTCCCTCGAAAGGGTTGCATCATGTTACCTGTTTGTTACTTTATCACTCTGATGCCATTTGCTTCCTTGCAAATTATGAAATATTCTGTGATGGAAATGTCATGCTTTACTACTGTCTGTGATGTGCTGGCCATATGTTTTTCTTTGTCGTATGATGTTTCATGGTGGCAATAAACTTTGCAGGGAGCAGTAGAGAATCTGCTAGAGAGATGTACCCACATTCAGTTGCTCGATGGATCTGTTGTGCTTTTGGATGATGGTGCCAAGTCGCTCATATTAACTACACTCCGTGACATGTCGGCCAGTGCTTTGCGCTGTTTGGGTTTTGCTTACAAGGATGAATTGGGAGAATTTGCAACATATGATGGTGAAGAACATGCAGCTCACAAGTACCTGCTTGATCCTTCATATTACTCTTCCATAGAGAGTAATATGATCTTTTGTGGTTTTGTTGGTCTAAGGGTGAGAACTTTTACTTATCTGGTTAAGACTCTTCAAATGTGTATATTCTTCTTTGTATTTATTATTATTGCATATACATATACCTATAACACTTTCGAAGACACTATTGACAGGATCCTCCCCGAGAAGAAGTCCACAAAGCAATTGAAGATTGCAGAGCTGCTGGAATACGTGTTATGGTGATAACAGGTGATAACAAAGAAACTGCAGAGGCCATTTGCCGTGAGATTGGGGTTTTTGGCCCTCATGAAGATATCAGTTCAAAAAGCTTCACAGGGAAGGAATTCATGGCGTTTTCTGATAAAAAGAAGCTGTTAAGACAACAGGGTGGCCTTCTCTTCTCTAGGGCAGAACCAAAACACAAGCAGGAGATAGTTAGACTGCTCAAAGAAGACGGTGAAGTGGTTGCCATGACTGGTGATGGTGTGAATGATGCACCGGCTCTTAAACTGGCTGATATTGGAGTTGCAATGGGCATTACAGGGACTGAAGTATGGCTTATTGCATTACTGTAGATTTTTTTTTTCACGTTTTATTATAGTAGTGTCTGACTCCTTGCCCCATCAACTTGTGTCAGGTTGCCAAAGAAGCTTCAGATATGGTTCTTGCAGATGATAACTTCAGTACTATAGTTGCAGCAGTTGGTGAAGGGAGGTCTATTTACAACAACATGAAGGCTTTTATCAGGTCTGTTTTTAGATGAGCTATGACCAAACTTGGATTGTGTAAAATTGTTGTTAAACTAAAAATGTGTTAACTGTTGACTCACTTGTCCTATGTGAACTGCAGATATATGATCTCCTCAAACATAGGAGAGGTTGCATCCATATTCTTGACATCGGCTATAGGTATTCCAGAAGGTCTCATCCCAGTGCAACTTCTATGGGTCAATCTTGTTACAGATGGTCCTCCAGCGACAGCTTTGGGGTTCAATCCACCTGATAAAGACATCATGAAGAAGCCTCCTCGAAGAAGTGATGACTCGTTGATCACTCCTTGGATCCTATTTCGCTATATGGTATGCTTTCCAGTTGATCATTTGATTAGTTGATGGATTTGAGATTAATATGGTGTGCTCTTATTTTTCGCATCCAACGAAGCTGTGTAGCAATTGAAACGTACATGCTTTTGAAGAAGTAACATCTACTAAATTGATTTATGGTGAATAGTTTGTAGTGTAAACCTGTAAAGCTTATCATAGTGTACAACCAAGTTCAATGAAGATCTTGAGCCCAGTAGAATGAACATGGCCGGAATTTACTAAGTATTCTTGGATGTGCTAACTCAGGGTTGAGCTTGTCTTCTGATAAATTGATGATATGAACTGTGGTGTCTAGGCATCCACCACTTAGATATGATATATCTGTCTTTGTTGCCTGAAAGTGTCTAGTGAAAACAATCATAAAGTGCAGCATCTGACCTGCGTATTCGAATAAATATGTCAAATTATGTCTGGAGTAGATGTATTTGCCTATTGAATCTGATCCTACTGATCTGTAATTAAAGTGAAAAGGTATATATCTGATAAGAAATGAAGTATGGATGATTTTGATGCCACCTTGTTTTTCTAGTTGGCCTGTGCAACCACACTGAAACCCGAACGCCATGCTACTTATTTTTTTACTAACCAGAGATCCATGTCCATGCATGTGTAGGTTATTGGCCTTTATGTTGGTGTTGCAACAGTGGGGGTCTTCATTATCTGGTACACACATGGCAGTTTCCTGGGAATTGACCTGGCTAGTGATGGTCATACACTTGTGTCGTACTCTCAGCTCTCAAACTGGGGCCAGTGCTCCTCATGGGAGGGCTTTAAGGTGTCGCCATTCACTGCAGGAGCAAGGACATTCAGCTTTGATGCAAATCCATGCGATTACTTCCAGGGTGGCAAGATCAAAGCAACGACCCTCTCTTTGTCTGTCTTGGTGGCCATTGAGATGTTCAACTCACTGAATGCACTGTCAGAGGATGGCAGCCTTCTGAGCATGCCACCATGGGTTAATCCGTGGCTTCTTCTGGCCATGTCCATTTCTTTTGGGCTGCATTTCTTGATCCTCTATGTGCCTATCCTTGCTCAAGTGTTTGGGATTGTGCCCCTCAGTTTGAACGAATGGCTCTTGGTGATAGCCGTGGCCTTCCCAGTGGTGCTGATCGATGAGGTTCTCAAATTTGTGGGACGGTGCCTAACAGCACGTGCCCGGAAACAATCAGGGAAGAGGAAGGCAGAGTAGATGCTAGTGATCATCGGTGTTAGAATCAGTAGTGCCACGGGGAAACAATATTGGATGTGAGACCCCATTGTTTTTTATTTGCTAAGCGCTCTCCTTTCTGAGTGTTTTAGATTGGGAATATGACCGTGCAGCTAGGATATTATATAGAACTCATAATCAGATCGTGTTGAACACACTGCATTTTTTTTCATTGTAACAAATGCTGGTACTGTGAACATGCTGGAGATACAGCAATGGTTACCTGACGTTTTTTCGCTCTAATGGTGCGCTATATATGCTACTGTTAATGTTGTGAATCTTCTGACATGTTGCTCAGTAATACTGTTGCAGTCGTATGCGCAGCTATGTTATTACTGATTCCTCTTGTGCAGATGAAGATCCGCAGCATTGTGAGGGTGTCTATTGTTTCTACATGTGTGAATGTACATTGTTTCTTCTACACTTGATGAAATTTACATATATGGAACCCAAACGGGGTTATTGTCTTTACCGTTTTCCGTCCTGTACATGGTACGGGATGATGCGAAGATGCAAGACAATTTTAGCTTCACCTAGCCTCGTCGCTCTTGATCATGTTTGAAAAAACTCTCGTCATGGACATACCATCGAGGTCCCCCAGGTTCGCTGACACGGTGGCCTCTGTCCCGTCGCTGAGGGTCGACTGGTTACGATGGAATTTGGACGCACTCCTGGGAAGTAGCTGCGTGCTGTCTGTGCCAGAGCTGTCCGGCGACGCCTCCTGCAGCTGCAGCGCGAACTCGAGGCACCAGAGCACGTCCCCCATGGCGGGCCGCTCCACCCCGTACTCCGCGAGGCACTTCTCCGCGGTGTCAACGAACTTCTTGAGCGACTCCGGCCGCATCGACCCAGCGATCCGCTGGTCGACGATGCTGTCGAGCTCGCCGTCCTTGAGGCGCTGCGTGGCCCACTCCGCCAGGTTGACCATCTCCCGGGGCAGCGTCGGGTCGATGACGGGGCGCGCGCAGAGCACCTCGAGCAGGACGACGCCGAAGGAGTAGACGTCGGACTTGTCCGTCAGCATCTGCCGCCGGAAGTACTCCGGGTCGAGGTACCCGAAGCTGCCCTTGACGGCGGTGCTGACGTGCGTCTTGTCCAGCTCCGGCCCGGTCTTGGACAGGCCAAAGTCGGCGACCTTGGCCATGAAACTGTCGTCGAGGAGGATGTTGGCGGACTTGACGTCCCGGTGGATGATCGCCTTGGCCGATCCGGTGTGGAGGTAGTGCAGGCCCCTGGCGGCGCCGATGCAGGCGTCGAGCCTCTGCTTCCACGAGAGCGGAGGCAGCTCCGAGTCGTAGAGGTGGCTCCGGAGCGTGCCCATGGCCATGTACTCGTACACCAGGATCATCTCGCCGCGCTCGTCGCAGTAGCCGATGAGCGACACCAGGTGGCGGTGCCGCAGCCGGGAGAGCAGCTCGATCTCCGTGCGGAACTCGTTCAGCCCCCTGCTGTGAACCTCGGTTGCCGCGCTTCACGGCCACCCGCGTCTCGTCCCGCAGCGTGCCCTTGTACACCTTCCCGAACCCGCCCACGCCGATCACCATGGCCTCGTCGAACCCGCACGTCGCCTCCTGCAGCGCCGCGAAGGCGATCCGGTACCCGGCACCGGCGCTCTGCCCCAGCGTGATCGTGTTGTTCCTGGCGCCGCCGCTGTTGCTCTTGCCGAAGCTGCGCGAGTGCGACCGGGAGCCCAGTGCGCTCGCGGAGAACGCGGCCCAGGTGTTCGACGGCTTCTTCTCCGGCTTCTTCCTTCGTCGCACGCTGAGGACAATGGCCGCGAGAGCCGTCAGCGCCGTGACCCCCGCGACGGCCGAACCGATTGCGATGATAGTTTTCTTTGAACCGGTCCTCGGCGAGGGGGCAGCAGCGCCGCCGGTGCTCCCGACCATTCTCATGATCTCGAGGCCGTTGAGGACGCCGTCTGGGTTCGCGTTGCCCACCGTGGACGTCCCGATGCTCACGGTGATGTTGCCCTTGGCGTCCTTGTCGCTGAGCACGAAGTCCTTGTACAAGGGCACGGCCAGGACGCTGATAGTGTCTTTGGAGATCTCGTAGTCCGGCAGCACCTTCCATCCGCCGACGTAGACGTTGAAGATCAATCCGGTCGCCGCCTTGCTGACTATGTCGCAGAAGTGGAGCCGGAGCAGGTACGCCGACCCCGGCGTGGCCTGCAAGTTCCATGTCATGTTAAACTGCGCGCTTATGGTGCTGCGGGACACGAGATCTGTGTTGATCTCCGTCGCTGTAGCATAGACCATGGCTGGCGCCGTCTCGGGCGTCGCCAAGCCTGCCGTCCACCGGAGCTTCGAGGGCGGCACATCTTTGTGCACCGTGACTGAACTGTCGACCAGGAAGCCCTCGTCGGGAAGCCACGTCCTCCCCAGCGTGTCGTTTGCGGGCGTGATCTTGGGAGAGCCCATGTTGACCCTGTGAACCGTCTCCAGCGCCAGCGTGGACAGCCCCGTGTAGCTTCCCATGGGGTTCACCGTCTGCGCCGTGTCGGCGAAGAGGTCGTCGGGGTGCGACGCGACCTCGATCGCGTTCACGAACGCCACCTTTCCCGTCGCCGTCGGCGTGAACGCGATCGCCAGGGTGCCGCCAGCGACGTTGACGGAGAACTCCCGGACCACGGCGGTGCCGTTGACGGGCGCGTACCCGTCGATCACCACCAGGCCCTGCACGGACACGCTGAACCTGGCGTCCGCGGCGAGGTCACCGGACTGGTACCGGAAGGGGAACAAGTGGAGGCGCACGAAGTGTCGCCCTGGCCTCTTGATCGCGAACGTGTACGAGGCCGGCGCCGCGAACACGCGCGCGTACTGGTACAGCGCCGGCTCGTCGGAGCCGCTGGCCGATCCCGCCGCCGACGCGTTGGCCTCGGAGCCCCGGGGCGCCGACAGCACGGAGGCGGGGAGGCTGGCGTCGCCGAGGAACGTCCTGCCGTCGACCGTGGCGTTCTCCGCCGTGCCGCAGAGCACGAGGTAGTTGTCCGCCGGGGTGAACGCGGCACGAGCGGCGGCCAACAGCGCGGACAGCACGACGGCGACCCGCAGGAGCATGTCAAGAACGGGACGAGACATGGAAGATGAATCGCGGCAAGACCATCAGCGTGGCTCTAGAAGCAGAAGCAGCTCATGGAAGTGCCCCTGGAACAGAGACGTCGAGGGTGGGCAGGCACAGCACAGGCAGCCAAGGCTCCATGGGAGTCATGGTGGATGATTAACAGGACAGGAGCTGCTCAGAAAACCTGCAGCTTGTTTGGCGGCGGGCTGAAAGTGAATCTGCCAACTAGCAGGACAGGGGCACCAGCAGCTAGTAAGCAGCCTACCCACAGGAACGCGGAGCCGGTGCTTGGTGATTGGAGATTTGGTTAGCCATGGAGGTAATATTGGAGGTGAAGGCGCTTTTTGTTAGTGGAGGAAAGCATATCACTGTCATTTTCCGTGGATCTCAGGAAGAGTGTGGCCTTGGATATTTTATTTATCGCGAGCCCTGTCATTTTCGTGGTTTACAGGTTGTCAGGCTGGCAAACTCTACCTACGCCTGTACAGTATTTGATTTGGTAGCTCGTTGACGTAATTCGAAACGAAAGTTAGTATTCTAACCTCTAATACGACGTTAGCAACGTTTTGACATATACTATTGAATACTAATCCTAGCTCCTCGTGTGTGGTTGTGATTCTGAACATTTTGCCGTCACTGAAGCAGAGGAAGAAACGGTAGATCACGGCACAAAGCTCTTTATTACGCTCCTTTCACTTTTCACCGCTGGTGGCCGTTGGTGCGCGCACGTCGATCTCAACGAGGTTCCATTCATAAGCGACGACAATTTGGCAGCAGGCGAAAACGAAACGAGTGGGGGAGCGAAGAATCGAGAACGGCATACATGCCTTTTCAGGGCCCAAGGAATTCTCGTTTGTGAGCAAAATAGAGGCCAAAATCTCTTGCCCCCGGTAGTGGTAGTGCTCTCTCCGCTTTCCCAACTCCCACCAGGGACCTCCGAATCCATGATGCGGTGGGAAGGACCGCGGAAAGTCTCGAGCGGCCCCGGTCGTCCGCCACGCCCGCACGGCACACGCAACCCCCGACCACAGCAGGGCAGGCAGGGCAGGCGCGGTCGTCGTTGTCGTGCCGTCGTGCGCCCCACCCCCACCACGAGACGAGATCAGACAGACAGACGCTTGCCGATCGATGCACACGTTTCAGGGTCATTAGATTAGATTAGATTAGATGGCAGATGGATGGCACCGTGACACGACGGAGTCGGATTGGTTGGCACGCTGGATCGGGTCCATTATCTTCAGAGGAATTCTCGCTGTACCGTGAATGCTTTCTCTGTTCCTCATCATCTGATGACTTTATGTACTGCCTGACATGTACTATACGAGAGGGAGGATGAGACGAGGCTGCGTGTTTCGCGTGCGCGCGGGGGGAGACGACACGGGCGGCGTGTGGACACGAAGACTGGCCGGGGAAAATGAGTGTAAACCCACACCTCCACCTCGTCCACTGGTGAGCTAGCGCACCGGCGGCACTGGAGGACAACGCAACGCGCGGCGGCTGAGGGAGACGTGAACCCTGGTGCCACCAGTACGCGTCGGCGCCGCGAGGGGGACACGTACGGTACGGGGAGTTCGGGCACCGTCTCGCCCTAGGGGGCTAGGGGCAGCAGGCCGGCAGGGGTCGTGTTATTCCTACGGGGCGACGCCTGCGCGAGTTGACCGGATGACGAAGTGGATGGAAGAGAGTGTTGGGGAGCAGCTGGAGGTTGGAGCGGAGAGGACAGGAGAGGGGGCGGAAAGCGACGCCGAATTCACGCGGCATCTCTCTTTTGACTTGACCAACGCAGGAGGCGGCTACTTGTTTCTGTGTCAAGTTGTGGTGAAGTTGGTCAGTGGTGACGGACAGGAAAGCTAGGATCGATCGCGGTTCGGTTTGGATGGCAGCCTTGCCTGCCTTTGTGCCCTATCCTTGGCCGTAAATGGCATCGAATAGGCTTCGATCCAGAGCAATACACTGCATTGTGCGAGTAACTTGTACTGAACGAGGCAGCCACTTGTCCTTGCTCAAACCGATGCATGTATCAACGATTGGACCAATCACATTGGTGCACGTGTGTGTTCTATCCATTTATTAACCCAATGGTCTCATTTCATTAACCCATATCTATCAAGTCTTATTCAAATTTTTATGTACATAAAACAAACAAAATGGGAGTGGGGTAAATGAAAAAGTGGTAAGATGTCGAATAAGATGTCACTTCAAACACGCTTTATAATTCAAAGAATTGCAAGTACATGGAACGGAGGGAGTAGATGGGGTAAATGAATACCGGTAGATTAACTTGAGCCTAGCATGGTACCCATCAACCTAAGCCTAGCGTGCACATGACTGCATGTATGATCCATGATGTACACATGGATGACACGAAGCACCAAAAGCAGCAGAGGCCTTGTCTTTTTCTACGCATCGGCCGGCAAGCAACTTCAACCACAACGCTACAAGTGCCGGCAACAGCTTCATTGAATTGGTATGGCCAGTGAAAAAGGACCATCTGGTGTTGCAACAATGCACCACATGCATGATCAATGGTTCTGCAAACAAATAAATGGCATATGAAGGCCCACAAACGATGGAACCAGATTGATTTATCAAATTTCATCCAACGACTATGAAAATAAGGTTTACGTGGACATCTTGGGAGGCCGCCTAGATGGCGCGGCCTCATAATTATGATAGGAGGAGAGGACACATATTTTCCAAGCATATATCCTTCAAATCCTACTTACGGACGATCCATTGTCCGCATTCTTCAACTTGTTACGACAAGCTGCACTGCAAAGCATGCAGCATGATGTGCTTGCCATACAAGGGACTGAGACGTTTAATTACAAAATTCACATGTGTTTCAAAAAATCTAACTGTGACGCGGCCAGTATTAGTTAGAACTGACCTTCGACTGGTGCAAAGTATCGTAAGAAACTAAAATTTTCAATTGTTAACACATAAACCATTAGTTTCTGCATGTCCAATCAACGATGGTCAATAAAGAACTAAGATCAGTAATGGTCAGACAATCATTTTTCTTGCAGTCACAAAGCATACAGCTGTATGTAATTAAACTGACTCTGAAAATGATAAATGAGTCGTATTTTTTTAGATATATAATGGATAAATGGGTCGTAATATAAATTTTTTACTCACACAACAAACATGTTGATGATCTAATAACATCTGGATCAGATAGAAACGATCACACACGTCGCCACTTGCGTGCACTGTTGATCTATTGGGATTGGGAACCTATATTGCTGGTCTTTTCGCCTCAGTTTCTTTTGACTGGTTCATTCCTCCGAGTTCTCCAATCACGCAAGTATGCATGGGGTATATGGAAACGGTTCATATGCACTATCAGCAAATATACGGCAGCAATGATTTGGACGCATTTTGACTAGAGTTGCTTGGAGACGGAACTCCTCTGTACCACGACCTGACCGGAAGCAGAGTGGACCAGGTGGGACCTCGGCTTGCAGCGCACAGGGATTGAACCTTTGAGATGTCCAAATGATAGGCACCTAATGATACCATCAAGAAAAACAACGGACATGGCCTCTGTCACGAGGATGAAAACCCAGGAAGGAGGCGCATCTGTCTTCATAACCACCTTCAATCAAAAACGATGGCCGCCGCGTCATCGGAGCTGGTCCCTTCACAATTCGGTCCTAGCAGCGATCTTGTCGTCATCCTCCAAAATCAAAACCCAGGAAGCGAATCCAATAAATCTGTCTTCATAACCACAAACTAACATCATCAGATAGAAACATCACAAAACTTGCGTGCACATTATTGCTGGTCTTTTCGCCTCAGTTTCTTTTCGTCATCGGAGTCCCACGCAAGTATGCACATGGAAACGGTTCTTTCACTATCAGCAAATATACGGCAGCAATGATTTGGACGCATTTTGATAATATTGAACCTTTGAGATAATGAAGGCACCTAATGATACCATCAAGAAAATCTTGTCGTCAATGCAATAAATCTTCTTCATAACCATTTTCACCATCAAAAAATCATCCACGGTCCATCAATTTGTTGACTACTCCTACACTTCAAGCGCACCTAATCTTTGTGACGTTCCATCAATTTGTTGACTGTGTTGCCTTCTCGAATAAATGACCTTGCCGCCCACAGTCCCATTGGCTTGTACTCACGGCGAAAATTGATGTTGTTTAAGGATCCCGAGCCAATCATGGGCCTTGCCAAACCTTCGGCTCCCATTTGCATAAAAACTGAACGTTGTCCAGCCCAAAACATTTCAATCACAAGGCTCGGGCTATTAGTGGGCGGTCGATCTCAGCCCAATTTGCTTTCCTTAGGACAGCACCTAATAGGCCAACACGAAAGCATTTATTGTTCCATACTTTAGCCTCCAAAATGGGGGCGAACTAGCTGCCGACCTGGTCGGCCACGCCGACGAGGCCAGGCCCAGCTAACAGCCCAGGTAATGGCCGACGACAACGCCTCCTCTTTCCCTCGCCTTTCTTCTTCCTTCCTCGCGCGCATACCACGCCCCCGCCGCAACGATGGCCCTCCCGCCACGGCGCCCTAGGTTTGGCCGGAGCTCCCTGCGAACCCTAGGGTGCTAGAGAGGAGATGAGTCCGTGTTGTGGGTGTGTGATTGTGTGGCGGCCGCCTTCTTCCCTTCCCCTCTCTTCTTCTTCCACGGAGGACCCGGTGAACCCAAAACCCTAGCTTCGAGCTCGAGCACCAAACCGCCATGGCGCCCGCCCCGACCGCGCGCCAACAATGCACCTAAGCCGCCCGGCGACCATGCCGACGAGGCCAAAGCCTACCTACCTCCCCGGGAGGCCGGCCATTCTATAGCCCCCCCTGGGAAGGCTCGTCATTTGGGGTTGAGGTGGTGTCGCGGTGGGGAGGAGAGGGAGGCGGCGGCGTCGTCGTCTCGATCCTCGCCGCCGACGCCGTGAGGGAGGACGGAAGCGAGCGGTTGTAGCGGGCCGCTCCTTGGGCCTTGGTGGGCGGCCCACCACGGGTGGTTGAAACGGAGATGCGCCGAAGATCGGCCTCCAAAATGACCCTTTTTAGGCGTTGAGCCTCCTTGAAACAACGCACACACCACCTAGCCACTAGCCATGTCACCACAAGTCGGGCGCCAAGATCGGCCTCCAAAATTTTTTTTTTTTTTTTTTTTTTTTTTTTTTTTGGGACAACAACACACCACAAGACAGTTGGACAATGAGAAAACCACGAGCGGAGTCTATGACAAACTAGACCAAACTTGTATGTCGCAGCAACAATGCCACAACACGAATTCGGGCCACCAATGGGTGGACTCATGTGAAATTAGAATTTTAGGGCGCGTTTAGTTCCCATGCAATGTAAAATATAAAATAACAAATACTTTAGAATGATAAAATGTAAAATGCCAAATGGGTGTGTTTAGTTCCATCGAAATTGCCAAAATTTTCAAGGTGCTAGAGGGGTAGGAAGTTTTTTTTTTTTCCTCTTGTGACCAAAATCCAAAACGGAGAATAGTCACTTTTTGCTAAAAAAAAAAATTATATGATGTTTAGTTTTTTTTCTATTATGCAAAATGATGGACCAAAACAAAAACAATTTTAGGATGAAAGGGTCACCCCCACGAAATTTGGGCTTTGTAGGAATATTTTCCGTATTTCAACAAAAAAGATTGTACACCCGCTAGAATGCTATTTTTGGAGAATCGTATAGCTTTTAATCATTTTTATTAACAAATATTGGAACCAGTCGACTTGTCGCCGTTGGTGATCGAGTTACACATTGAGCGATTGATCCTAGTTGGCCTTGCCGGAGATACTCCGTCGTTGTTTTTCCTCAAATACGTATTCGGCATATACATCGTCCAAATTGTCCAAATTTCTCGCGGGCGCACGCATTCCTAGGCCGCACCGCGCCACCGGGACGGGAAGAGCACCCCTTGCGTCGGCGCATTTGCTCCGCTCGTGTCCCCGCCTCCCGCGCTCGAGACGCTCTCCGCTTCTCTTTGTCGACGAGTTCGAGGGGAAGAGGCGGGGAAGCCGACGGGCGCGAGGCGATGTCGTGGCTCCGCAGCGCGGTGCACCGCGCCGTGGAGGCGAGCGGCGGTCGGAGCTCCTCCTCACCCGCACCGTCCGCACCTCCCTTTGGCACCGTGGGCACCGTCGTTCACCACGCCGGCCAGGCCGTTGCGGGCGGCGCCAGGCTCATCACCGTACCGACCACCCCTAGCTCCGCTGTCACCAACGGCCGCCGCCTAGCCCGTGCATTCCCGGCGATAGTTCGTGACTAGGGTTTGCGCTTGTGCTCTCGCAGGGCAGCCGGAACTACAAGAGCGTGAAGGTGGCGGCGAAGAGGCTGGAAGAGGCGGCGCTCTCCTACAAAGGGGACGAGAGGGTGCAGCTGCTGCGCCGGTGGCTCGTCGCGCTCAAGGAGACCCAGCGCGCGACCACGGCGGTGCGGGAGCCGCAACCTGGGGACAATCCGGACCAGACCGCGCCGCTGCTGGTGGTCAGCATCCCTTCCTGGCTGGCTTGGTTTCCAGAATTTTTTTTGGATTGCATTGCGTGATCCCGTCTCATTACACGCCGGACCACCTGTGCGTTGCGGGCGTTGCAGGATCTGTACATCGATTACGAGAGCAGCGCGGAGCCGATGAACTTTTTCCATGTATTCCTCTACAGCCAAGCCCTCGAGTGTGTTGTTCTCTCCTTGGTGAGTTGGGTTTGTGGCCGTGCAATTTGGTGTTGCAATGGTCTCGTTGTAGCCATGTTGGTACCATTGTTTTGTAATTGATTTCAAAATTTTGACTCGTCTTCTATGATCAGGTTAGGGAAGCCCCAACTGAGGAAGAAGTTTCACTCATCTCAGAAGTTTTTGGGCAAGTTATTCAACCATTTGATGTCTTGTTACTTGGTTGTTGAAAATTTTCCATTCTTATATGATCTTGTCTGATTGTTCGATGACAAGTCTCATGCCCAGTGTACAAAAATGGGCTATGTACTTAGTATATATGATCACAAGGGTTTACTGTTATGGATTGACTTTACAAATGCCTGCTCCCCTGCACTGCATTTAACATGAGTTATATACTCCTTTCAATTTTTCCATCTTGCCTGTATTCAAGCTACATATAACGCTATGGTTCTTCATTACAGAATGTGCCTTTCGGGAGGGAAGGAAGTGCACAATGCTCTCTTGAGTAGTTTAAAGGACCTGTCAACATTATTCTCAAGTTATAGTGACGAAGTATTGGTATGAATTTCCTTTTCATTTTACCAGCTCTAAGTATAAGTATTAACCATGTGCGCATGTGTAACTACTTTTAATTGTAGAGCCTCTTAGATCCACCTCACCATACGAGTTATTTGATTGTTGAGCTATCTTGCATAAATCATGTAAAATGTACTTTCTACCTAGTGTTATTAGATGCCAACAAAAGCATAAAATGTATCGACTGTGATGTTGGCTTGTATGTTCTCCCGTTCCAGGCAAAACGTGATGAGCTGCTCGAGTTTGCTCAGGGTGCGGTCTCAGGGCTAAAGATAAACGCTGACATTGCAAGGTTCTCTCTTTTCTCTTGGGCAGGGCTTGAAGGTGCTTGTAGTTCCATTTTTGCGTGTCCATGTTTACATGCTTTAAAAACCTCTATTTTCTCAATTCCAGATTAGATAATGAAATTACTCAGTTGCAACAGCAGATAAATTCGATGGACGCTCTTCGTGCTGCATCGATCGGCAATCACATTAAAAAATCTCAAACAACCACTGAGGTAGGCCAAAGTTTAAAGTTATTCAGCTTGTACAACTATTGGTTATCCGTTCCTTCAATTGATAAAAGGGAGCACTTTCATGCAATGTATTTGTAAAGATTGATTTATTTCTCCTAGATGCAAAATAAATGGTATGGTAATGAATACTGTGCCTGTCATTTGTTTAAGACATATTTGTAAACTAATCTTCATGCACGTGCACCAAACATTTATGAAGTGTACATTAGGTCTTTTTTCTATTCCAAATACGGACATTTTGTTAGGAAAAAAAATGATTTCAACTGTTAGAGATTTTAAATTGAAATACATCATGTTTTCCTTTTTTAAAAATGTGGATTCAGAAACCTTTTTTTTTTTCTTGTCTATTCCTTGCATGCTGTCTTAGGTATCAGTAGTTGACTGAGGTTTTCTTTCCCCATCATATTCCAGTATGATTCAACTTACTATTCATCATTGTTAATATAGTCAGTGTAAGTAGATTCAGTGTATTTATGATTCGGCTTTGCAGGGTTTCAAAAAGGCAGTTTCTGAGGTTCGACTTTGCTCTAGAATGGAAGAACTTCTATTGAAGAAGAAATCAATACATCCTGGTGATTCATTGGAGACTCATTTTGAGAAGGCACGATGCTCCTATTACTTCGAAATTAATTTTCACTTCTATTATTGCTGCATGCTTCTTCACTTAGCACTTAAATTTAATAGAGCAGACGAATCTAAAGCTTTTTTGTTTGCTAAAACTTATATAATTGCCCTCCTTGGTCAAGTGAAGTGATACATGGGTGTTATATTAATGTCCATTTGTAAAACTTTTCAGGTCGATAAACTGAAGGTTTTGTCTGAGTCCCTTGCAAATTCATCTACAAAAGCAGAAAAGCGTATTATGGAAAATAGGTTTATATCTTGAGCATTCATTGTGCTGTATATCTAGTCTCAGCAATTTAGCATGTATCGATCATTAACATGCTTTGCATACTTATATATATATCAATTGAACTCATGTTATTTCGTTAGTTCCTCTAATGCATATTTTTGTTCATTTCAGAGCCACTGATTTATTTGGTTCCAAAACATTTGAAATGACACTCTCTGCTTAAAGTGAATTGATTGTCTATGCTTTACAATGCAGGCTACAAAAGGAAGAATCTCTTATCTTCCGGGTCACCAAAACAAATGAAGTTAGTGGTATAGAAAAGGTATTTTTTGTGCTACTAGCTTGTGATGAGTCATCTGCGAACCACCAAAATTATTATATCAGTAGGTTAAACAAGGATTTAACTTACATCCATATCGACAGAAAAAAAGAACCACCCCATGATTTCCCAATGAAACAAAAGGAAGACATTAACTTCAAATACCATATCCATCAAAGCAGTTGCAAAAAGAAAAAAAAATATTGCAGGATATTTTAGCTGTTCCAATAATTTTTTAAATCCTTACTAGTCCATGCATTTGGTTTTATGCTTCTGCGATCTCTCTGATTGATGCTTAATCAATTAATTTTTATAAAAGGAATTAGCTGCTGAGATCTCTGGACTTGAGGAGCAAAGGAATCAACTTGAGGCAGAACTGAAGAAGGCAATATTCTTCTTTCCATTTCCACCTTCATGAATATCCATCGTCGTTCAATAATCAATATACTTCTTCCAATATATTTCAGCAACTTACAAAGTGGCAAAATGCTGTTTTTTTTTCCTTTTTGCTATGTCGTGGACATTCATGTTACCCATACAGTAGAACAGTAGATAAAAGTAATTGTTCTTTGATAAGTCATCATAAGTTCTTCCTCTTAGGACGTATATAAGACACTATTTTATAATGTGGTAATATGAATACTATTCTATGACATGTGAATGTGATATCAGTTTCTCAGAAATGTTTTTATTACCATTTGTGAAAATAAATGTTATTATTGCCTGCATCCCAAATATATTTGAAGTTAGTGCGACCTGCTTTTTGGTGAAGCAGTCTATTAAAATCTGACATACAGTTCTTAATCTTTATTGGTTAGATTTACTTATTCATAGAGGCTAATGTTTACACAAGAGGTTTATTTTTAAGAATGATTATGAAATTCATATTACAGGTGAATACTAAATTGAAAATAGCTACAGTGAAGCTTAAAAAACTAGAGAGGAACGCGATCAATTTGATGAAGCCAGCAATCAGATTGTGTTGCACCTAAAAACAAAGGTTAACTTTCTTATTGTTAGTTTCTAGTTTAAGAAATGCATTGTGTTAATGCATTTCACTTGTTTATTTTTAATTTTCTGACATATTCCTAGGAAGACGAACTTTCAAGATCCATAGCTTCATGCAAAGTGGAAGCAAGCACTGTCCGTGCATGGATCAGCTTTTTGAAAGATACATGGAAACTGCAGTCCATGTTTGAAGAGCTAAGGGAAAAGCAGACCAAGTAGGCTCTCTCCCTGAACAACACTTTGTGATAACTGATAACTATGAGTACTCATTCTCAGAAGTTACAGGCTCAAAATATTTGCTGACACGCATTCCTCTTATGTTGACTGCAGCGAAGAATTGGATAGATGTGGACTCTGCTTTGCAAAATTGATGAAGTATCATGTTTCTCCATGCGTGGTACTTAGTTTGACTTTTACTTTCTGAAGAAGCGATACACAATTGAGGCCTTCTGTTTACGAGCTTTTGCACAGCAATATTAGTTGTTCTACTGAATTTTTATTTTTGAATTCTAGGAAGAGCTAAGCACTTCTATTGACTGTATCAAAACTTTTGTTGATAACTTGAACATATTTGGTGACAGGTACGGTTTTCATTTTTCAGTCTAATTTATTCAAAGCATCTTCCCTGTGGCTGAACATTTTTAGTTGGGTCACCAGATCCGTGTCAGCAGAGGATGGAGCTAATGGTCCGTCTAAGCAATCAAACCCTCGCAAATACCTTGAGGAAGAATATCTCCAAACTGAGAAACAGGTAATTTTGTTGATGATTATTTACCCTGTTTATTGATGATAAAATTATACTCCGTACACGGCTAATGGAAGAGAACACGGAAGTTTTGGCTAAAGCTCTCATCATGAACCCTGACTCGGAAAGTATCTTTTTGTGCTACATACTTCAATGTGTGCGTCTATTTCAGGTCGTAGCTGCATTCAGTTTGGTTGATAGCATCAGCGCAATATATTCTTCTAACCAAGATTACTATAAAACGAGGTATTTGCTTTTCAGGATCCCTCTTGTGCTATCTTTCGAGTCCAGGCTACATAATTTGCATGCCGTCCTTTACACTGCCAGATCTGTGCCTATAGTTTGTGCAGAAAAGAGGATCCTGAGGTAAAAAATCTGTTTGCCACCATTGACAAGCTGCGCATCGAGTTCGAATCCGTGCCACGTCCAGTGCTCCAAATTGAGATCAAAGAACAGGCAGAGAAAAAGAAACGATCCCGTTCCTTGATTGTGTCAGCAAGCCATGCGAGGAGCGACTCCCCGATCGCAGCTCAGCTCAGGACACGGCTGCCGTCAGATTCCGAATCGGAGCTGGCCAGTTACGAGCAGGAATACAAGGCCGACGACATCAACGGGTGGGAGTTCGATGACGTCGAAGACGAACCAAGACCTGACTTCCTATGATCTGGTTATGATGTGAATGATATCTATCCCAGACATCCACTAGTCTTCAGTGTAAAGCAATAGTTATTAGCACAAATTCATTCAGTGTAAAGCAATAGAAATTAGCACAAAATCATTGTGAAATGTTGTATAGCAGAGTGCAGAGCCGTGTTTGTAACTTTGTTTCTTTTTCTGTAACGTCCTGTTTGCTGTATGACCTGCAAATAGGACAGGTGCAAGCGAACACCGTACGTATATATGCAAACATTTTTCTTGGGTACAATGCCATCGTGACGTTGCACGGGAAAGTCAACCTCCTCTTTTAACCGTCTGCATTGTCGTCCTTTAGTTTTTGCCTTTGTTCTTTTCCTCGGCTTTAGTTGACAGCAGAAAGATCACACACGCTAAAGGAACACAAAGGAACAAAAGAAGCTCTCAGCCCTTTCTCTGCGCAAAGGTGTTTACCCTAGCTTTGTCAACCTACAGTATATTTTTGTTTCTTTATAAACTCATTCGTGCTCTCATCTTACAAACAGTAAAAAGGTAATAATCCTGTGTTCCCAGTAGTTTCTGCTGACTTTGATTATGACACCACATGTGAACAGTACCGGAGGACGAAAAAAAATTAAGGTATGGTTAAGTCGATAATATAGCTAGCTAATAAAAGTGGGGCACGTAGGAGCACGAAGAAAGTTCAAACATCAGAAGGAGTTAAATATTTTTTTATTTTTGAAACACAAGGAGTTAGACAACTAATGGTTCATGTCTCATACTTGCGTGGACTTCTCGACATGCTCATGTTGGCGGTAAGCTGCCATGGACCAAGCCAAAAGGATCCCGAATCCTCACACATAAATGATTCACTGTTTTTCTCCTTCCTCTGACCGGTAACCCAGACTTCGTAATGGTGAAACTTCATGTTCCTTAATTTGTTCATGGTAGAGACTGGCGCGCTTTAGCGGCGCAATAGCGTGCTATAGCTCCAATAGCGCCAATAGCGTGAAAATTGACAATAGCGGGTTATTGTCAATTTTATGTGTGGAAATAGCGTGGAACACAATCTAGTAGAAGTGAAAATTGACAATAGCGTGGAAATAGGCTAATAACTTCTACTAGAGAGTGATTTAAGGAAGATAATCGCTAAAAATTCAGGGTATGGCGACCGCCACACCTTGCCACTGAAGGCCTCTGCCCCTGCCTGTGAAAGAAAATGTGCGGTGGTGCCAGGTAATAGGCTAATAACCAAGAACTCACTCACTCATCATCCCCCACCAGTCCACCACTGACACTCTTCATTCTTCAACCAAATTTTGTGTCTTCTCAATCATACCATTGTCCAGCCTGAAGTTGGCAGGGATGAGCGCACCAAGGCTGACAAAGAAAATGTGTTGTATTATCTATGATGCCATATCAACCTAGACCTGAAGTCCGAGTATAAGACGAAGAAGGATCAACAAATCTTGTGGCAGTCCCTAAAGGACCGCTTTAGCCAGCAGCTGGCGATAGTGCTCCCCAAAGCACAAAAGGATTAGAGCAACCTACGCTTCCAGGACTTCAAGTCTATGGCAGCTTACAACCACGCTTTGCACTAGGTTATGACAAAACTGCGTCTATGTGGCTAGAAGGTCACTAACACAGATATGATCGAGAAGACCCCATCCACCTTCCACCCCGACAACATAGTGTTGGAACAACAGTACAGGAACTCTAAGTACTCTGAGTTGAGACAAGTGTTGTCAGTTGCCGATCAACATAATGAAGTTCTTATGAACAATCATTCTGCCTCGAGCCACCGGCTCCATGGTTGTGCCTTAAGCACATGCAAATGTTGCTGAGAGTTCTCACAACCAGAAGAAAGGCCATGAAAGAGGAAAGTGGAAGGGGAAAAGGATGCCACATTCAAAGGCAAAGGAAAAGAAAATCCCAAAGGTAGGTTCGAATTTAAGAAGGAAGGATGTGGTTAGACAGGGGGAGCAAGGAGGATGCTATAGATGCGGATCAAAGGGAAATTGGTCCCGGAGTTGCCGCACCACCAAACACCTCGTTGACCTTTACCAACAAAGCAAGAACAAAGGCAAAGGTCAACCTGAGCCCGAAGCTCAGCCTAAGCTGCACGATAATATGGACATCGACGCGGGTGGTAAAGACGTTCAAATAAACAAAAGTGAGGACGACCTTCTTGATGACGAAATCGACGTATTTGTAGACGTGCGGTAATCTCCAAAGTGTCGTAAGGTCTCAAAGCGAAAATCCAAATGCTCTAGCCTTGTAGTGAAGGTTGGCCACACATGCTCATGAAGAGCATTTGTAATTAAATAAATGGGCCAAACATTTGCAATATTCCTAGGAACTATGTATGTAATATAAGGCGTGTTTGGTAGAGCTCCAGCTCTAGAAAAATAGCTCCAGAGCTGCAGATCCGTGCCACTCCACCATGGAGTAGCTCCACTATGGATCTGAGATCCCGGAAAGCGTTTGGTATAGCTACATATTTCTCGCCATCCCTATGACATCTATGGCCCACATTTAAAAAAACAACAGACACAACCCTGGAGCACTAGGACGGAAGAACCCGTCGCCGCTACCAATGCCCGGGCACGCACGAGAGAGTAGCGCCCCTAGCCCGATGGCCCAAACGAAGGCAAGTTCCAGCCACGAGCCATCTTCGCCGGCGCCACGACCACGTCCATGTAGAGGCGTTCAGAGAGGCTCTCCTGTGTCGACCACTTCCAGCGCGAGCTTCTCCCGTGTGCGTGGTCTCGAGGTCTTCCCTGCGCTCCTGGCAATCTTGAGGACGCGACGCGGCCAACGCCATCGACCCAGAGTACCCGACCACAGTCCACATCTAGTGTGCGCCATATTCTCACTGGGCTCCACTCCTCCTGTGAGCGCACGGCGCGCGAAGAGGCCCCCGAGGGAGAGTGAGGGGAACGTGAACGCCATGGGGCTCGCGCTCGCTATGACGGAGGTGTAGTGGTGGCAGCAGGAGGAATCGATGACGCTTGGAGGAGGGAGGTGTGGCTCGGCGCAGGGAGGAAGGTGCACTCGGTGGGCACGCCGAGGAGGGTGGAGCGGGGAGAAATCTTCGGGAGGAAGAGGGAAGAAAATAAAACAAACCGGTCATTTTCCACTAATCAGTGACAGTGGTGGGTAATTTCTCCCAACTCCACCAAATCTGATTTCGTGGAGCACCCCTTGAGGTACTTCACCAAATCCATGGGGCCTGCTCCACCATTTTTTGGGAGCAGATCCGTGATAATTGCTGAAGTTGAGACCGTTTGGCTAGAAAAACTTCGAGTAGAGATGGATTTTAGGATCTGGAGTTGCATGGAGCTGTAACAAACACGCCCATAGTCATATATATATACATGTGTGTATGTTTTTTATGTTTCAATTCCCATCATACTTTTATTGTCTAGCAGGACCAGTGGGAAGCCCATGGCTAAAGAGGAGATTTGTCCTGTAAAAAGTGGCACCACTAACACGATACTAAGGGAA
This sequence comes from Hyparrhenia diplandra, assembly GCA_015847255.1. Lineage (NCBI taxonomy): Eukaryota > Viridiplantae > Streptophyta > Magnoliopsida > Poales > Poaceae > Hyparrhenia > Hyparrhenia diplandra. The sequence goes on from JADLZK010001101.1 coordinate 26,901, forward strand.
ACCAAATATTTCCAAACATTGACTAAGAAAAATGAAAATAATATGACCATTGCCAGAAGCAATGTTCATATTGTGGGCACTGGAAGTGTCACACTGGTTCTCTCTATGGGTACTCAAATCCTTGTGAAGGATGCCTTGTTGTATCCTGACTCAAAGCACACGCTTATGAGCTTCAAGGATATTCGTGCGAATGGTTTCCATATAGAAACCGATATTGAGCAAGGTGTTGAATACTTGCTCATCACTAAATTCAACGGGTACCAAAAGAGAGTCGTGGAAAGACTTTATTCATCGCTAATGGGTTTGCACTATACGTACATAAAACCCACTAAGGAATATGTTGCGATAAAAACCATATTCGAACCCAGAAGCGTTTCGAATGTGACATGACCGATTGGGTCATCCTAGGTTGGGAATGATGAGAAGATCACCAATTCTGCTGGGCACGATATCAAAAGTTTCGCTAATCGTGAAGATGTTGTTTGCACCGCATGTGCAAAAGGAAAGCTCATCACTAGACCATAACTCCTAGAGATTAGGGATGAGTCACCTGTGTTCCTACAAAGGATACAAGGTGACATTTGTGGACCTATTCAGCCCCTGTCAGGCCCGTTCATATACTTTATGGTACTAATTGATGCATCTACTAGGGTGTCACGTGGACCTATTGTCCACTAGAAACCATGATTTCTTTAAGCTGATTGCCCAAATAATCACACTAAGAGCAAGTTTCCCTAATAATTGCATACAATCCATTCAGATGAATAATGTTGGTGAGTTCATGTCGAAAGCTTTCGATAATTATTGCTTAGCCATTGGCATCAAGGTAGAGCATTCAGTATCTTACGTCCTCAAATAAAACGGTCTAGCTGAATCCTTGATCAAGAGAATCAAGTAGATTGCCTAGGTCAATGTTGTAGAATTGTAAGCTTTCAGCCAGTTGTTGGGGCCATGCAGTGTTGCATGTTGTAGCACTAATTCAACTCAGGCCAACTACATGTCATGACACATCACCCATACAACTGGTGCATGGGAAAGAACCAAGTATTTCCCATCTTTGTGTATTTGGTTGCGCGGTATACGTGCCCTTACCACCACCTCAGCGTACCTCAATGAGACCCCACCCGAAGTTGGGATATATTTTGGTTATGAAACTCCGTCCGCATCAAATATTTGGAGCTTATGAGTGGGGATCTACATACAACTTGATACACTGATTGTGTCTTTGAGATCTGTGTTATTGGTTAGCCCGTGATAGAAGGTTTGCATCAAAATCCAGTCCTCCATGCCATGATGAGGACATTCTGAAATCAGATCTTGAATATGTTCCCAAGCCTCAGGGATTGACTCATCATGTTGTTGATGAAACCTTAAAACCTTCCCACGCAAGGCATTTGTCTTGCTAGTAGGAAAGAACTTGGCGAGGAATTTGGTTGAGCAACGGTCCCAAGTAGTGTGTTTCTCTTTGTTGGCGTAAAACCACTGTTTGTCCTTTCCAAGCAGTGAGAATGGGAAAAGGAAAAGCAGAATGACATCACGTGCCACTCCCTTGATGGTGAAGGTGCTGCAGATCTCGAGACAATGTTGTAAATGGGCACTTGCATCTTCATGTGCCTTCCCACAAAACTGACTAGCTTACACCATAGTGATGAGAGCAGGCTTAAGCTCGAATCCATTCTCTCCAATGTTGACAGTTGGCCCAGTACGAATGTTGTTGATGGTCGGAGCAGAGAACTCGTGAAGACTCTTGTTAGCCATAGCCTCAAGATCAGATGCTAAGCTTCTCTTGGCGTGTTGATCTTCTAAACTTTCTTTTTGTATATTTCTGAGATTTTCTCTTTGCTTCTTAATTAACTTTTCTGGATCACTAAGAAAATTCTCTAGAAGATTAGCACTTTGCATACATTAACCTGAAATAGAATGATCAAAGATAAACAAAACAAGTGGTGAAGCTGTTATGAGTAGAAGATTATTGGTTGTTTGAAGTAATTCCATGTGTATGTAGGTATACTAGTACTTCCTAAGTTTGAAATCTTCTCCGGCAACAGCGCCAAAAATGCTTGTTGACACGCTTAACAACATCACTAATATAGCTATGGCGCCTATGACAATACTATAAAAGCTATGACCCCAAACAGTGATGGTATATGAAAATTACTTTGCCGCTAATGAACTAGTCAAAGGGTAACCTATACTTCTAGTAAAGACAAGTTGTCATCCATGTCTTGTGCAACTAGAAAGTATAACATGACATAAAATAATATGACTAGGCAGAAAATAAAGGATAAAAAAATATAAAACAAGGCTCGCAAGTGGACATAATAATAAATACTATTGTAGCATTTTACCTAGAGTAAAGACCAGTTGTCATGTCTACTAGAAAGATATCTACAAACTAAATATGTGTAGTACTAATAATATCCTTATTCATGGAATAGCTATAAACCAATAATGAATAATGCTTCTACTCAATAACAAGGTTAATATCATGATAAAGATAAATAATAAATATGATAAAGATATATCTGATGAATGATAATGATAATTATAATGATAAATGGAGGGATCAAGCCACATAAAATATAAGATAAAGATTCAATGTAGTATTCTAATCTAAGGACTCACATAGGGTAATATAAGAAAAACTTACTAATGAGTAACTATCATCACATGCTATTGCTAAACTCTAATTAGTGCAAACATCTAGCTATCATCGTTAGCATTACTACTTCATACCACACTCAAGGGCCATCAACTAGAAGGATTCAATAATGAGATCTTCACCTTCTTTGCGACACACGACCTACCATTCACTATACACGGAGGGAGGATTACAGAGGGCTCAATAGAGCTGTAACCCCTATGATCTACCCCACGACTCAGCATATAGCGGGCATTTGCAGATATAACATATATAAACACCACGCTTACATAAGTTATAACACCTATCTTGCACATTACAAGATGATGGCTATACAATCCTAAGCATGCAATCCATAATAAATATCCAACTCTACTAGACATATCAAAGCAAGCAATATAAACAATGCAATAGATAATATAAATAAGATAAAGAACAATGTCATAGATAAACTTGAGTAATATAAAAGACATAAATGTACCTATAGAACAACTTAACAGAATCTAAAGTTCAAGTCTTACTAGACTTGGATCTCCTTCTAATCTACAACCATGTAGCTAATCTCTCTAGAACTAGAACTACTCTGAAAAACTAGGGTTTATGGCTCTGAACTTGATCTCTGGAACTCAGATCAACTGAATCTCAGCTCTTGGATCAAACCAACTTGATTGGACGGCTTAGATCTACTCCTTAGATCTATTGTGAAAATATTCTAGAAGCAGGCCACGTGTCTCGACAGGGGGAGGCCGCCGGTCCCACATCCCGACATGTGGGTCCCGACCTTTACGAGCTGTCTTATTTTTCCTTTAGACCCTTGGAATTTATACTAATTGCCCTGGTTTGGTCCTTTTCTTCCGCTTCTCTATTTTTTTTTTTCTTTTTCATCGATATTCTCGTTGTTTTATTCTCAAAAAAAAAAAAAAAAGATATTTTGTTGTTTTCTAGAGTTCACCGCAAAACCGAGTGTGCAAATAAAACTCGTGGAATTCATTAGTAAAAACCCTATCTTCATTATTCTTGTTCCCAAATGTTCTATTATTTCATAATTAAAAGTTAACATTACCGACCGTCAACAACGATGATCATGATGATGAGATTGCCACTAAAAACCGATTGTGCACTTTTTTAGCATGACCGTTAGACACTCCGGCGTTCTCGCGTCGGACGCGCTTCAAATGACCTCTAGCGTCCGATGCATACATTCTTCGCACTTTGTTGATTTTACAACTTCAATACACGTTGGACGCGCCTTGTCGGCATCCGACGCTCCATCTTTCGGCGTGGGGCGCTTGAAACTTTGTTTCTTCGCTATCATTGTTTCGGGCTCGGTCCCAATCTTCATGCTTGGACTTTTAGTGATTTCTTGAGCATCTCTAGAAATTTGTGGCGCCTTGGTACAAGTTATATTTTGCATCTTGTGAGGTCGCAAAATATCCACTCTCAAACTCGTTAGTCTCATTTGGTCGTGTTGGTCATTCAAACACCAAAATCCATAATAAATGGGTCGGGGTCCATTTTCCTTACAGAGGGGTTACACAAACAATGATTATTGTCTTTGTGTGTTTATCAAGAAATCTCTGAAGGGTTTCTGGATCATCTCGGTTTATGTTGATGATCTAAATATCATTGGCACCATAGAGGACATTGAGGAAGCAATGGCTTAGCTCAAGATAGAGTTTGAGATGAAAGACTTGGGCAAAACCAAGTTTTGTTTGGGCTTGCAGCTCGAACACCTCCCTAAAGGGGTGTTTGTACATCAGTGTACCTACATAAAGAGTGTACTTAAAAAGTCTAATATGGATAAATCCCACCCTCTTAAACCCCCATGGTGGTCCTGGAAGTGGATAAGGACCCATTTAGACCAAAGCATGATGGTGAGAAAGTATTGGGACCTGAAGTTCCATACTTAAGTGCCATTGGAGCACTAATTTACCTCACAAACTGAACATGGCCTCATATTGCATTTGAAGTGAATCTGTTGGCAAGGTACAACATTGTCCCAACTAGAAGACATTGGGTCGACATCAAAACTATCCTTAGATACCTTCAAGGTACCCAAGACCTTGCTCTATGGTTCCTAAAGAACCAAGTATCAACCATGGTGGGATACATGGACACTGGCTATATGTCTGACCCATATAATGGCAGATCACAGACTGGTTTTATGTTTCTCTATGGTGGTGTGACCGTCTCTTGGAGGTCCGTGAAGCAGACCTTAGTTTCCACATCGACCAACTACTCAGAAATTATTGCTCTATATGAATTCATGTGGTCTAAACGTCGCCGACACCCCCACCATTATCTATGAAGATAATGCACCATGTGTTGCATAGATGCACACGTGTTATGTCAATAGCAATCTCACGAATCATATTGCTCCAAAGTTCTTTTATCCCCACGAGCTCCAGAAGTGCTCGGAAATAATCCTGCATGCAAGATCATGTGACAGCCCTGTAGACTTGTTCACCAAACCCCTACCTGCCTCCAGTTTCTATAAGTGTGTCCATGGAATTGGTACGAGGCAGCTCAGAGAGTTGTAGGGTTTAGGGGGGAGACATACCCCCAAGGACATAGCCCATGGTCGTGGTCCTGAAGATCATGTTGTCCTAAAGACCGACAATAGTGTGCTATCTAGGGGAGATATTTTGGGAAGACTCGAGAGTAGAGTGGAAATATCTAGGGAGATATTTGGGGAGTGCTATCCAAGCTCCTCCCTATAAATAGGAGCTAGTCCCCATTGTAAAGGGCATCCATGATAACAATAGAGAAACCCCATTCCTCCCAACATTCTCTCTGTGCCTTCTTGTGTTGGTTTGCGGTTCTACAACGAATTCTTAACTGTCAAAAAGCCTATCGGCCAACTACGAATTGAAACCACTTGTTAAGATTTGATTTACATCTTTCGATGTATATGTTGTAATGGAATTTCTCCAAAATATAAAACTAGGAAGAATATGTCCTATGATGTTACCATAGATGACATCTGTCTTACAATTTAGAAATATTCAGTTGTGAATGCCACAAGCATCGTGCATTGTGTATCAATTAGTCAAAGAATCAAAGAACTCTAAACAAAGGTTAAAGATGTCACAGTTCACAGGCACATCCTTGCTGCGCACTGATGTGCCTCGTGGTTGTTGCTGGTCTCTAGCGATCCCATAGATCCCCTGAAATCCTATCCTCTCTACCTTGCCTTGGTCCCATTTCCTAACTTTGCGTCTTGCCTGAACTACATAATCAAAACCCTGCTAACATCAAATCTTTTGACGTATAAAAAGAGTATTAAATATAGTTAAACAAAAAACTAATTGCACGGTTTGACTGAAAAGTGTGAGACGAATCTTTTGAGCCTAGTTAGTCTATGATTGAACAATAATTAACAAATACAAACGAAAAGTGCTAACCATATTTCACCAACTAAACAAACTCTCCACCAAATTCGGCCTCCCGCAATATTTCGAGTAGAAATGCGAGAGTGTAAAAGAGACAAGAGAAGAATTGTGTTCAAGCACCTTTCCATTGATCCTTTTCCATATATATATACGCAATGTCACATCAATGTAATGGAGGTTATGTAAGCCATAAAACCAGCCACAAGTAGGCATTGACCCCTATTGAAATAGAGGTTACAAGAAGGAATACATAAAGAATAAGATTAATATGTATTTGTAATACTCCCCCTTAATCAAATTCTTTCTTGAGATCAATGAATGTTCTGAATCTTCCAAAAACCCTGTGGGAAAAAGACGAAGAAATATGTCTGGATATGCTACTAAAAGCTCCTTTTAAACCCAGTGGAAAAATAAGGAGAAAGAATAGCATTTATGATTATTGCCTCATTGTAAACTATTACGAGAAAACCTTTTTGAGGAGAAAACTCAACATAGTTTAGAGGGCAATTATGTCTTTGATATTCCTTCTAAAAACCCCATTGGGGAAAATGAGGAATATGACATATACTTATGTTATTATCGTCTCAAAAACTTTCATTGAGAAAACTTGAGAGGAAAACTCATGAAAGAAAAGAGTGTGATATGATGTGTTAGATAAAGCAATTGATGGAAATTTCTTGTACCCTCTTGAATGCATCATCATTTCCCAAAATGGTTGCATGATTGCATCAGGGTATTCCGATGTCCCAACATCAGTAATTGAGTGCATTGTTGATGCGGGATGTGAAGGTTGAACCTCCACATGGTGTTTCTCAACATGAGTTTGAGTTGCATTTACTATTTTGGAAGATTTCGCCTTCCTTTTCTTTTTTGCTTGCTAGAAGCTTCATCCATGGAAATTGACGTACATCTCCCCCTCTTACAAGGGAGTTGAGTAGTTTTATTTGGTACCTCTACTCTTGCAGGCACATTCCTTGTAGGATTATAGGATTTCATAACACCCTATAATCAATAAATGCATCTGGCGTGTTATTTGCAATGTGTTGCATATTGATTATTTTCTGAACTTGAAGTTCAGATTTTAAAGTACATGGATCATTGTTGGAGATGGCTATGGCATCCCAATTAATTTCCTGTCATTGTTTATGTGGTATTTTGTCTCCCCCAATGTCGGGAAGTGATCTTCGTCAAAGATACAATCAGCGTAACGAGCCATAAATAGATCCCTCGTAAGAGGTTCTAAATATTTTATGATAGACGGTGATTTATATCCCACATAGATTCTGAGATAGTTGCACTATATGAGGCTACACGTGAATGTGTATGGCTTCGCAGAATGAGGCTGATAAATGTGTATATTATCGGTTCGGTGGAGGTAATGGTGTCATTCTGTGCTTGTATGTGGACAATATCTTAATATTTGGGAATAATATTGAAGTATAGAGTGTTAAAAATACATATTAATCTCATTCTTTATTTATTCCTCCTTGTAACCTCTATTTCAATAGGGGTCAATGCCCACTTATGGATGGTTTTATAGCTTACATAACCTCCATTACATTGATGTCGCATGAGTCTGGAGAATCATATGACCGAAAGACTACGAGTTGTCGACATTCATTTTCTCTATAATGATTCTTTGAACTCATCCAAAACGATCCAGATCCTAAGACCATGGCAGAGTGCAAATCGCGCTCGGACCGGAGTCAATGGAAAGAGGCAATCCAAGCAAAAATTGCTTCGCTTTCAAAAAGGAAGGTATTCTCTCAAGCAATACCTACACCTCCCAAAGTTTTTCTTGTGGGATTCAAATGGGTTTTCATCTGAAAGAGGTATTCCTTCTAAAAACCCCATTGGGGAAAAATGAGGAGTATGACATATACTTATGTTATTATCGTCTCGTTAAAAACTTTCATTGAGAAAACTTGAGAGAAAAACTCATGTAAGAAAAGAGTGTGATATGATGTGTTAGATAAAGCAATATCTAAGAGATTTCTCTCCCTGAACCTTGCAAATCTCTAAGTCGACGCATACCAATTCCTTTATCACATTTTACAAATGAGGAAGCTGGTAGGGACTTAGTGAATAAATCAGCGAGGTTATCACATGATTTGGTTTGCAAGATATTGATTTCTCCCTCTAGTTGCAATTCATGAGGATAGAACAATTTAGGAGAAATATGCTTGGTAATATTGCTTTTGATATATCCTTTATCAATCTGTGTTACACAAGCCGCATTATCTTCATAGATAATGGATGGTGAATCGATGATACCAATACCATAAGACTGTTGTATGTGGTTGATCATTCTGCGAAGCCATACACATTCACGTGAAGCCTCATATAGTGCAACTATCTTAGAATGATTTGTGGATGTAGTCACTAAAGTTTGTTTAGAAGACTTCCACGAGATGGTTGTTCCATTGTGTAGAAACACAAAGTCTGTTTGTGATCTGCCATTGTGGGGATCAGATAGGTAGCCGTCGGTATATCCAATCAATTCGAATTTGGGCCTCTTTTTAAAAAAATAGTCCAAGATCTCTTGTGCCATTAACATATCTAAGGATTTGTTTCACTCCCGTCCAATGTCTTCTAGTAGGAGCGGAACTATACCTAGCTAGCAAATTCACTACGAATGCAATGTCAGGCCTGGTACTATTTGCCAGATACATAAGTGCTCTGATGGCACTAAGGTATGGGACATTAGGTCCTAGAATTTCCTCCCCCTCATCTTTAGGTCGGAAGGATCAGTCTTCATTTCTAAAGACTAGGAAGATTCAGAATATTTATTGATGTCAAGGAAGAATTCGTAAAGAATGAGAATATGTATTTGTAACACGCACAATAAGGGCATGTTTGGATGGCGCCACCATCCGCCTCGCCTTAATTGTGGCTGCCACCGCCTGGCACGCTCCTGTTTGGTTCATCAACAAGGTTTGGCCGCCATCATGCTTTGGTCTGTCGTCTTGCTCCTACATGTTGTCATGTAGCGTGCAGTTTTTGTCGGAGATTGTGGCAAGGCGGCGGCGAACGTTTTGGTCGCCAAAGCTATGGCGGGCGTGGCTGTGGCGGGGCCAACTCTGGCCGTGATCCAAGCAGCCCCTAAGAGCAACCGCAACGCTTACTACCGGTTGAGGTAATAAGATGGGTCCAGGGGACAGAGGGTAGCAGGGATTCATCCCTCCCATAACGTTGTCCCTGTATAAGCTGAGTCCCACAAAGAAAAAAGTTGATTCCCAGGCTGGACTGTGTGAGTGAGAGACGGAGAGAGAGCAAGCTACAACAGTACAAATATCGTTGTTTACTCGTTGCTACCGGGGAGGAGTACTACTACCTGGGAACTGTTACTACCTCTTTCCACAATGTATCTACCTAGGAGCAAGAGTGTATTAAATGCTTACTACCCTCTTGCTACCCCCATTGTTGGTGCCCTAAGAATGGCGAGCAACTGGAGCTGTACAGTGGGACGTGGAGTGAGGTGAGCACAAGACAAACCCTGGAATCATCCAGCCAGCCAGCCTCCGAGACAAGGGGGACCCCTGCCTACCACACCCCCACCCCCATTCTGTTTTCTTGGATCCCTCAATGCCACACTGCCGCTGCCGCCGGCCAGCCGGCCAGTGGCCACTGCCATTGCTTGCCCATAAAATTTTTCAAACCCCTGACGCTGACGCTGCCTCCCCCATATTAGCCCATCTTCTCCCCCAATTCGCCCGCCCGCTCCGTCGTCGGAGCAAGCAATGTGCCCCAGAGCCACGACGGCTCAGCACTGCGGCGACGTAATGGCTAGCGTGTGTTCGTTCGTGGAGGAGGAGTACATTGACCTGGATCTCAGCTCGTGCGGGGAGTTGGAGTTCCGGGTGCGCTGGAGCGGCGCGCCGGACGAGCTTCTCTGCCGGGGCAGGCTGCAGCCGCCGCCGGCTGACAAGGCCGCGCCACCGAGGCCTGGCGGCAAGGCGCAGGAGGTTGACGTTGGCATCGGCGGCGGAGGCAGGAGGAGCGCCGCGACGGTGGCGCCGCTGCAGCACTCCCACTCCGCTGGGTGCCGCGACGACGTCACGCAGCAGCCGGTGGCGAGGCTGCGCACCGAGTGCTCCCGCCGCAGGAAGGCGGCTCGTACGGTGCACGCGAAGCTGCTGGCGTCCCGCGCCTTCTTCTGGTCTCTGTTCGCCAGGACCTCGTGCTCCGACGAGCAATGCCGCGGCGCCGAGGTCCGGGCCAGCACCAGAGCGGCTTCGGCACGACCCGGCGAGACGAAGAGCACCGCCTGCAAGGCGGCGTTTAGCCAGATCAAGAACGGCCACGGCTACCACAGCGGCAGCGGCAGGGCGGCGCCGACCACCCTGCGGAGCAGCATCGAGCAGGAGAAGCTGATGGACGAGGAGGAGCTCGCCGCAGCCTCAGCCGCCGGCCGCCAGCGCAAGTCCTTCTCCGGCGTGATCAAGTGGCGTCACGCAGCAACGACGACGGCGGCGGCAGCGCCTCCCACCGCGGCGCCGGCGAAGCCGCTGTCATCGTCCTCGGCGAGGAGGAGCTCCTGCTCCTGGGTTGGCGGCGTCGGCGGGCCGGCGCTGAAGCGGAGCACCAGCGCCCGGTCGGAGTCGGAGGGGCTGATCCAGGGCGCCATCGCCTACTGCAAGCGGTCGCAGCAGCAGCTCGGGCTCGCCAGGAAGAGCGTCAGCGACGGCGCTGCCTTCTGCTCCGCCTCCGCGCCTTCCTCCTGGCCGGCTAGATCAGCTGCAGTAGCGTACTGCCACTAGCCGTGAGTGAGTGAGCCCGTGACGTGTGCAAAAAACGGATCGGATTTCAAAAGTGACCACATCAATAATGTCAAGTTTATCCTTTCTTTTCTTCGCTTATATAAAGCCAATTTCCTCTTCAATCAGATAAGTACAGTATATTTTACAAAGCCCGGGATTTGTGGAAAAAATGAAAATAATTTGAGGTTCGTAGAAAGAGACCCTGGCGCGCGCGTATGGAGACCGGACCGACCGAACATCCTGTGCGGAGTGCTGTAGATGACGCCATCGTTAATAACAAGAAAACAATAGGACCACGTTGTCTTCGTCGGCGTTACTCCTGGTCTGGCGGCCGGCCGTTGCTTGCTGGCTGAGGATTGCCTGACCAGCTGCCGGGCCGCTCGCTCATTCAGTGCTAGTCTGAACGGCAACGTCAGCGCGGCAGAGCAACTACAACAACCACTGTAGTGCCATCTGCCATCCACGAGCAGGTGCCGGCAGCTGCTCTCTCAAAACAGCAAGGGAGAGAAATGGAAGCGCACGCGGCACGTAGGGACCGGCCGCGGTGTGGGTGGATGGATAGATTCTCGCGGCGATTCCGCTGGGGAATTGGCGATCGGGCGGTGGAAATGGAATAGAGTGGATCGGCATCGGCATCGGCGGCATGATGGGCGGGCGGATCGCCGAAGAAAAGCGCGCAACGCGATAGGCCGTCGAAAGCGTCGGCATCATTGGAGGCCGGAAAGGTACGAGCCTCGGCGATGAAGGTGCGCGCAACAACCCGCACCCGCGGCTGGCCCTGGCCAAGGCCAATTGCCAAGGCGCCGTGACCGGACGGTCTTGTGCTTCTTTGTCAATTCGGCCTACCACTGTGCTTGTGGTACTGAGCGGTCTTAATTCTTTGACTGCATTCAATGGCCGTGACAAGAATGGCATGCCGTTCCTTGTTCGTCGTTGAAACAAGTAAAACAGACACGAACGAATTCGGGGGTGGTTGGGTGGTGATTGATGAACCTATATGGTCCAACCGAGATTGCAAATGGAGATTTCCGTTCAAAAAGAACAACAAAAAAAGATTGAAGATGGAGATACTCAAGATAGTATAGTACTCTGCTGAACACTACAAAAATATCTCTTGGCACCACATTGCTCGTTTATATTCTGGATGGAATCAAAAGGTTCAAATCGCATGCCATGATTGGATTACCAAATAACCAAATAAGTGACGGTGGGTTTTCCGTTACTGCGGGAATGTTTAGCACGAACATGCTGAGCCTATGAGAGAACGAACATGCACGGATCGGCAAAGCAGGCGAGAAATTTCACGCTTTGGAGCCGGAGATGGAGAGCCCTTTGCACGGGCAACAACTTGGCGGGCTCTCACTCCGTCCGTGGCCGTGGCCCTTCTTGCCCCAGTTTTCTCCAGGCAATGCCAAAGGCGCTGCTCTACTCGAGTAGCGGTAAAAGGCTCGAGACCGCAGCAGCAAACGTAACGTAAAAAGACCTTTGCTTTGCCTTTGCCCCTCTGCTGAGCCCTCTCCTCGCCATGTGACGGGAACGAGATAGAGATCGAAGAGATGAGATGCGTCGGGTTGGGTGCCACTGCCACGTACAGCTACAGCTATTTTACGCCGGCGGCCGGACGCAATGGGCCAACCAGCCGCGTACAGTACGCAGGCAAGGCAAGGCGATCTCTATCGCCATTGAAACTACTCTAACCAACAGATCCAAAAGGCCTTATGATACTTTCGCTGTTGTCCAACAGACCAACAGTCCAACACACACAGCGCGGGCAACCGGGCCAACAAAGGCGATGGCAACCAGACCAGGCGGGCCGCTGAGGGTTGGCCGTGCTTTTCCCCATCGTCGCTCACGACACACTGGCTGGCGTGCACGGGGTAGTCTCTCGCTCGCTCGCTCGCTCGCTCGCTGAGACAGCACTGGTCACGATCACGACATGCTTTAGGTGTGTCTCCACTCTGCTGGAGGCTGCGGAGGCAGGAGGCGACCGGTCCAGGCGACCGTTCGTCCAGAGCATGAGATAGGAGTAGACCGTAGCTCTGCTGTACCGCGGCAGTACAGGGTCAACTACTCCCGGCCCCGGTCGCTCAAGACAGCCAAAGATTTCCATCTACAGAACCCTGCCGTGTCCTTACTGTTTAGTGTCGTCAATGCTTCTGTCTGAATTGGCGGTAAATTCTCTCCTAGCTTTTTTTTTTAAGGAAGAATCTAAAGCAACGTTTCTGAACTATTCCCGTTTTGTTATTTAGTTCCCCAAACTGTAAAAATGCACTTCTACCTCCTTGGACTTTCAAAGATGTGTCATCTGGGTCCAAATTTTCCCATGCCACACCGCTCCATCCATCTTGGACAATGAGTATTTTCTTAAATAAATAATTGAGTAAATAGTATTCTTACCAAAATATATTACTATAGTAAAACAAATTGACTTGATCGACAATCCGACGTGACAACGATTAGTAGAAGATAAAATTACCGCTCATATGCCTAGAGGGAATTATTTTCTTATAACAGAATAATGCTCTGAGTAATAAAGAAATACCGCTCACACGGCGGTGATTAGCTCAAGCAGATTTACCCCTCACGTGCCATGTATGAATTATTTACTTTAAAAATTGCAACTAATAGTAACAAAAATTGCCTGATCAGTGGCCGGACATGCCAGTGATAAGCTCACTCAAATTTACTGGTCACATGTGAGGAAGGAATTATTTACTCAACAAAATGATATTAGTAGTAATAATAAATTATTCAACTCCCTAACCTGTGAAGCTTAGGTTTACAAAAAAACAAAAACCTTGTAAAACTTAGATGGATGTAGAATTTTTTTTTTATCAATCTTGCCTTATCACAACATGTGAGCTTGTTAGGGTATGGCTGAAGCTTTAATATACGCTAGAGCTGGGACATGGGTCGGGTCATTCTAGGGCAGGTTATGGCGCGGACTTTTGGCACAACTCCAAACACGGCGCGACACGAAATATTTTGGATCGTACCGACACGACATGAATATGAGGGCCTTGTCGTGCCTTGGTGTCGGCGTTCTGAGAACCGAGGTGTCCCAACCCGTCGACAGGAAAAATTTGGTTGTGCGCCTCTGGTCCTAGGTGGGTGTAAAAGAATAAAATAAGGGAAATAAAAACAAAGGGGGACGCGGGTTTATCCTGGTTCAGACAAGGGTGCCCTATGTCCAGCAGCGGTGATCTCCTCATGTTATCCTGCACCAAGTGTTCGTAGTAGAGGAATACAAGCAAGCGAGAGAGGAGGCATGCTCCAAGTCTCTTGTGAGCTGAAGTAGAATGAGTGCAGTGGGTGGAAGCCTTAGGAGGGTTGTCCAACTGATGAGATGGATAGCTTACATGTTGAGAGAATTAACTAGTGAGCTGTTAGTGGAATGATGTGGCGAATAGCTTGCATTTTGAGAGAATTAGCTATTAGGTTTGTCTATATGTGTAGTAGATTGCATGTGACCAATAAATGTGGATAGTAGTATTTTTTTCATGCCACCGCTAATCTGTCCTAAAAAAAATAAGATTGCATTTTTCATGGAACGCGGGGAGTAGTTTCCTATCTGGTGATAGATCCTCATCTTCGGGCTCAAATCCCCTGTTCATATCCATGGCAAGCTTTAGATACGCTTTAGTTCAAATAGAGCAAAGGCAGAGGGAGAGTGGAGAGCGCTATGGCAGTCCCTCCCATAGTGAGCATCTTTTTGTGGAGGCTGTCAAAATACTCCGTACCGTCAGCTGATGTTCTCCATAGTAGAAACATGGTAGCGAATAACGGATGTTCTATTTGTGGTGCTCGGGACTCTTGGAAGCATTCTTTGGTGGAGTGTCATCTAGCAGAGTGTGTCTAGGCACTAGAAGATGAAGAGATCGTAGAGCATATGTGCGAGTTACAAGAAGATGACTCTCGGATTTGGCTATCAAGAATTTTTTGAAACATTGTCTCACAGTGATGCCGTCCGAGTATCTGTTATGTTGTGGACAATATGGTACGCGAGGAGGAAGATGATCCATGAAAATATCTTTCAGAGCCCTCTGTTGACCCATGCTTTCATCAACAATTATTGTGAGGAGTTGAAGGAATCTACACCAAGACATGATCGGTTGTCTGGTGGGAACGATCAAGCGAACCAGCCTCGACGCAGGTGGATACCGCCTCCTCAAGGTTGTGTTAAGATTAATGTTGATGCCGCCCTATCAAAGAACTCGAAGAAGGCAGCAGTAGTGGCAATAGCAAGGGACCAAAATGGCGTATTCCTAGTGCTTCAGGCCTGGTATTGACAGGGATCACGGAGTCGGAAATGGCAGGAGCCTTGGCATGTAGGGAAGGTTTGGATCTCGCAGCTGACTTAAATCAGTCATCGATCAAACTGGCCTCTGATTATGAAAATATGATTAGAAGCTTGCAAGGGCCGGGGCTGGGACCGTATGGTGTTGACACTGCTTAACGACATTACTAATATAGCTAACTAGCACTTCAAATATAACGGCGCTCACTAGTGCTAGGCGACACAAACTATAAAAGCAATGACCCCAAACAATACTGGTATTATAACAATCATTAAGCCACTATAAACTAGTCAAAGGATAACCTATACTTCTAGTAAAGGAGGTTGCTCATTCCTACTTATGCAACTAAAGAGTATAACATGGCAAAGAATAATTTGACTAGGCAGGAAATAGAATAAGATAAAGAATATAGAACAAGGCTCTACAAGCGGACAGAATAATAAATACCACTACAACATTTTACATGGAGTATCTAGGGTATGGAATCCACAAAGAAGACAACTATTAACTACTTAACACGTAAAACTAATAAAGTCCTTATATGATGTCTATAACCAATAATGATAAAGCTTCTACTCAACAACAAGGTTAATGTCACATGAAATAATAATAAATAATGATAAAGCTATGTATGATAAATGCTCAATAAGATAAATGATAAATACAGGGATCAAGCATCATGAAATGATAAAGATTCAACAGAATATTCTAGTCTAAGGACTCACATGGGCAAAATAAGGAAAACTTATGTGTAACTATCATTACATGTTATTGCTAAACTCTAATCAGTGCAAACATATAGTATATCAAAGAGTATAACAATGTACCTATGAATACCTTGACAGAATCTGAAGCTCAAGCCTTTCTATGCTTGGATCTCCTTCTAATATATTACTAAGTACCTAATCTCTCTAGAACTAGAACTATTATGAGAAACTAGGGTTTATGGCTCTAAACTTGATCTCTGAAACTCAGCTTTCTAATCTTCAGTATTGAATTAAGGTTTCAGGGGGTAGCCCTGCCCCTTCTTTTATAGCCCCATAGGATGAATCTCAGCCCTTGGATCAAATCGACTTGATTGGACGGACTAGATCAACTCCATAGGTCGGTTGTAGGAAGACTTGAATCTCAGCCCTTCCAGAAGCACAACACTTGTCTCCACCAGAGGGTGCCGGGTGACACCCCTACTGTGCCACCCGGCCCCACCTATCAGCAGGTGGGCCGGGGCCTTGGCGAGGTGTCTTGTCTTCTCATTTAAACCCCCTGGAAATTGTACTAATCGCTCTGGTTTGGTCCTTTTCTTCGGTGTTTTGATTTATCCTCTTTTCTCTTTCTCATTTAGACCGCTGGCACGTCCGGCGTAGTGCAAATTCAACTGGATGGATGGCAACGGTTGGATTTCGAGCCTTGGGCTATAAATACTTAGTTGCCTCATCCATACTCTCTCTCTCTCTCTCTTGCTCATTTGTTCAGCTGAAGAAACACCTTAGGAGTTGAAGAGAGTGCAAGAGCCTATTGAGGTGGTCATATGCAAGATTAAGGACCTCTTTAGTGCTTTGAGAGTTACAAGTGTGCATCCACTTTTCTCATTAGGCTTGTAGAGGTCAAGTGAGAGTTTGTGCTTGTTTCTCTTGGTGATCGCCATCACCTAGACGGCTTGGTGGCGGATCATGGCATGAAGATCACCCGGTGGAGTTTGTCGGTGACTCAAGCAAGCTTGTGAGCGGTTTTGGGCGATTCACCACGACGGAGTGTCGAAGAGTCATCATGTATAGAGAGCACTTAGTTCTTGCGAGGACTAAGGGGGAGCGATACTCTTGCGAGAGCGCTCCAACGAGGACTAGGGGGGTGTGGAGACACCTCGATACCTTGGGAAAACATCGTCGTGTTCCTTCCTCTCTTTACTTTCCGCATTTACTTCTCGCAATTCTATTTCATGTCTTAAATTCCTAAAATTGCCATGCTAGAGTAGGATTGGAACTTAGGGTGCAAAACTTTGTGCGGTAGTTGCTAGAAATCACACCTAGGCACAAGTGGGTGAATTCGGGCTTGTAGGTTTATTATTTGCAAGAAAATTTTAAATTAGCCCAATTCACCCTCCTCTTGGGCATCTTGATCCTTTCAGACATCACGGTCTTCAACAACTACGATGACGACCAGGCCGGCGCCGGCGCCGACAACGTCGCCCCAGATGGCGCCGACCACAGGGTCCTATTCAGGGACCCCCACCCCCCCCCCAACTCCAAGGTGCGTGGTGCACACTCGCCTGTCTATCTCGTCGGCACCATCTCAGGAACGGGCGTTAGTGTCGTCGTCGACTCAGGAGCCATGCACAACTACATCGACCCTCTCATGGTGTCCACAGCGGGATTGCAGACTTAGCCAATGCGTGTGCTGATCACCGCCGGCACCGGCGCGACTTCGACCTGCCGAGCGGCTACCTTCGACGTTCTGATCCGCATTGACGTGGTCGTCTTTGACATCGACACCTATGTCATGCACATGGGCAACGACGTCGACGTCATCCTTGGCATGCCCTGGCTGGCAAGCCTGGGAAGGGTGACATGGGACTTCTCCTCCAACGAGCTACAATACTACCGCAACGGCAACGCCACGACGTTCACCACGACACCTCCCCCACACGCCGACATGGGAGTGCCCGGACCTTAACTCCTTAGGTCTGGCATCTTCACGGGTATTCAGAACTTCGCCCCTAGGCTGGGCAAACGTCCACGACATGTCAATGCTCTAGACCTCTACGACACGTCGACAAGCGTCTTCGTCCAGCTCCGACAAGCGACACTAGAGGACCAACACTTTCGGCGGATCACTCTCGACGTCACCACGGGCGCCGTAGCACCATCCTGGACGGTGAGGGCAGTCTCCTTCTCTTTGACGACCACTTCTACTTCCCAGCTTCTTCACCACTACTGCTAGACTTGCTGGAGGCACTACTTCAGGGAGGGACTCAAAGGACGAACTACATCACCCTGGGTGCCTACACGACACCACCGATGATGGTAGCGCCGACTGCCATCTTGTTGGGCGGCATATGGCCACGACACCACCATGTGAGACCAGCTCCCATCGTCTTCCTCGATGGCATGGACCGACTCTTCCTAACCATCGACAATGTCCACATCAACTACGATGCAGAAAGGGGAACACATCAGCTCTCTTCATCCATGTTCGACGTCGGCTCCTTCATGTACAGTACGATGCTGAATCTAGCTGCAACACCCCCTACTCGCCACGACATTACTATTTGGCGCCTCCTGCCTCAATTTGTCACCCCTCTGCCCCAAGACCGCTTCTTGTAACTGGTGAAAGTGCATCTAGCACTTTAGTGGGTTTTGGTGAATTGAATGACAACATAATTAAAGTTCTAATAAGTTTGCTAAGTGTTGAACAGGAAACTGAGTCTATTACATATACTTGTGGATTGTGTAGTAACAAGTATATTCAAGGTTCAACAAGTAAGAAAACTTGATGGTATTCCACATAGTATGGAAGCAAAGCCAAATTGTGTATTGTTGTACTAGAAGATGATGGAAACAATCTAGTTCAAGCAAAAGACAACAATGTAAATGGAATCAAGGAAATGACTTATATGTTGTGGAATATCATAGCATCATGTGAAAGCAAGCATACTTGGCAAAAGGCAAATGAGACAAGAGTTGATGTTTTGGATTGGTCTCTATAATGGCTTGTTTCACATGAATAGAAGATTGAAATAAGTGTTGGAGTGTCAAGCCAAAATGATAGGATATGAGGAACCGTGAATTGGCTTGACCATATTGATGTTGATCCATGTATGTCTCTATGTGAGTCAAACCGAAGCTTGATTGGTCTCAACATTCATATCTACAAGATAATCAAGCAAGGATCAAAGTGTTGAAGAAATGGTTATTCAATGGATGCTTAATGTGATATGACTTGAATATGCCTTGATAAGGTGAAGATAGCAAGGAAAGGGCTTCGAGGTACTAAGTGAAGGTGAAGGGAAAGCGGTGGCTTGGGACCGAGGTACCATGGCTAAGGTGAAGAAGAGAGTACTTGCATTTAGTCGAGGAACTAATCAAGCTATGAAGAGTCATATTGTGTTAAGGATGAAACCATTCGTGGAAGTGACTTGAAGCCATGAGTTGAATTCATATTTGTGGAAATGGTTCAAGTCACATGCTCAAGGTATATTTACTCTAAGAGATGAGACAAAGATGATAGAGGATGATGTACAGGTTCAAGGACTTCCCGGTTGCATTTTGGTGGTGTTTCCAACTCTTAGTGATTTAAATTCATTTCTCTTTTGAATCTTGAGTTTAGGAAATGCCGTACTATTAAGAGGGATCCTAGGACCCTTGGCTACATGTGAACTAAATGCTCAAACCTCCAGCTCAGCCAAAAACATCACTCCAAGCCAAAACAGCCATCCAAAACTCAGTTTTACACTTTGCTGTTCTGGCAGGCGCGGCAGTGCCGCGCGTAAGTGAGGTAGTGCCGCGCGTGCATGGCAGTGCCACGCGTTTGTGAGGCAGTGCCACACTTATCTGACCGTTGGGGACAGTCAGGGTATAAATACCCCTCCACCCCCTCCTCCAACGGTACTCTGGTCACTTCTTCTTCCACCTCGCGAAAAGGCACCAGAGAATAGAACTCTTGCTCTCTCTCTCTCTCTCTCCTTCATTGAAGCACCTTGAGCTCCCCACTCAATCCCTCACTTTCCACCACGGATTCTTGAGGGAAAAGGTAGCAAACTGCTTGTGGAGGCCGGATCTACTACTTCCCCATCTTGAAAGAGCATTTGGTTCGCGTTTGGCCGGTGTGCTAGGGTTTTTTACTCTTGGAGCTTGCTCCTAGCCGGCTAGGCGTCACCCTTGAGCTGCCAACTTGTGTGGCAGCCTTGGGAGGTTTGTAACCTCACTCAAAATCAAGAAAATCACCCCTCATCTCAAGGGTTCACTCCCTTGACTTGAGAACGAGGGAAGGGACAGCTTGTGTGGCGAATCCCAATCCTTTTGTGGATACCTCAACAACGTGGACGTAACACAGCCTTTGTGGTGACGGTGAACCACGGGAAAAATCCTTGTCTCACATGTGCTTTTTACATTCTTGCATATATATTCTTGTAAGCTAGGGTTTCTCCCGATCTACTTTGTTGTGGAGTTCCTGGAACTTTCTATTGGATATCTGTGATATATTTGTGTGCAGAAACTTGGGAAAGTCACTCGATCTAAGTTTCGTTGCTTAGATTTCAAACTACGTTTGTGTTTTATGCGCGGTGGCGATTGCGCGGAGGCGAGGAGGCGATGCCGCAGCGCTTTTTTAAAACTGCGCCGAGTTTGTTTTTACAGTGATTTTAAGGTACAGGCCTATTCACCCCCCCCCCTCTAGGCCTCCTAGACGACATCAAAGTCCTTACAACTGGAGAGTCCACCTCACGACATGGTACATCAACACCTTGAGGCGGAAGTCCCGAGGGAGCTCTTGCTTGAGGCACGTCGACACACGGCGACACGCCAGAGACGTGTTGTCCACCAATACATCTACCATGACTACATCGCCGACCTTCACTATCTCTTGGAGTTCGCACCTCTACGAACCCGGGAGAACATGATCCAAAGGAACCCCGTACATGGGAAGCTAGTTCTAAAGGTAGAGCTTATCGTGCTAGGTGCTGCAGATCTGCCAGGAAATAGGGCCCAGGATGATAGGCCCACGAGGCCCAAGGAGGGGGGGGGGCAGCGCCGCCACGGGGCAGAGCGTCTTTGCCGCCCGCCACCTCTTCCCTTCCGCGAATTCTTCGGCTATTAATGCGGAAATAAAATAAGAGTTTAGTTAGTATTATCTTAGGACTTTTCATATGCAAGGGGATATTTTAATCTATAAGGAAGACCCTTATTAGGAAAATAAATAAGATTGCTTGTAAAAGGTATTCCAACTCTATAAGTAAACTTGTAGAGGTTGTTTGGTTTACAAGTCCCACTAGTCGGGCTATAAAAGTAAGAGGTCTGTAATCTCTCGGTCAACAAGCAAAAAAGAAAATCTATTTCCCTTCCTCCTCGCTCCCCACGCGCCGCCCCGACCCGCGTCGCCGCTAAGCCAATTGCGTCGCCCCCTGGCTGGCGGGCGCGCCAGCCACGTGTCACCCCGTAACGATCGACGGTTTGTGACAATATAGGAAAATGCGAACACCGGTGCTAAGTCGATAACTCGAACCCGGTTCCACTACAATGAGCCTTGCTAGCTGAGCTATGACTTTTGTAGTTCTTTCATGCGAGTGTTTAGCAACACTCCATTCCACCAAGAATGAAGTTGCTTCATATAACTCCACCTTTAAAAATCAAGCATGGCCAATTTTTCTTTAGAAAATTAGTTTTGTAGTACCCTGCCCCAAACCCTTAAGGCGTCGCCGCCGGCTCCTGCCTTCTACCACCGCTGGTCTCCCTCCTTCTCCTCAGGCATCACGGGGTTGAAGGGGATCCATTATTTTTAATAAGTTTTTTCCTAGTAGTTCGAGTCTTCAGGGATTAAGGTTTCTCCGGAGATTCAATCGAAGAGATTGGCCACAACGTAATGGAGCAATGGAGCATATCATTCCTCAGCGGTGATGGCAAGATGAAGACATCACAATTGATGGAGAATAAGGTACTCCGACCCTTATTTTGTGTCACTGTGGTTCTATGCAGCCATGGCGATGTGCTAGTGAGATTTAGTTTTCCAACAATATTTATTTGGATGTCGGTTGGACTTGTGTTCTCTCATGACGAATCTAGTGAAGGCAACGATGATGAGTTGGATGACGTAATCGACAACGCTAATTTCATTATGTTTGCATGCGGAGTTTTAGCGGTTTATTCATCTTTTGCAAAAAGTGATGGGTATGAGGATGATGGCGGTGGATGGTGAGATGACCATGTTCGTTCAAATCAAAGCTTGTGTTCGGGGCATATCCGTTTAGGATGATGATCCTTGATGGTGGAATTTATACCTTTTTAAGGTTTTTGTCTCCCATCAATGGACGTGGAGTAGTTTGGTTTACTTTTGAAACTAGTATAATGCCCGTGCGTTGCCACGGTTTTATCTAAGGGATGCACATGAAAACCAAATGATAATACATTTTTCGTGCTAACAATATGGAGATCTTCAGTAGCACAAATCAAACATTTAAAAAATAATACTCTATATTATATATATTACTATGGTGGTTTAGTCTTAAAATACAATGCCTGACTCTACTCAAACACATTGTATGACATAATTGAATGGAGTCCACACATTAGGTTCTCCATCATGTAAAGAAATAAAATTCAATTTATTTTTCAAAAGACTTCATGTAACACTGTATCACAGTCCTTGCACTACATGATAGGTTTTTGTCAAGAGGTGGACTTCACACTTTAGGTAGGAACTCTTTTTTCCATTTATAATACAATATCATGTGAGAACCATCGGTTCTAATCTTTATCAAAACTTTGATGTCAAACATATTTCCTTGTCATACAAATATAATTGCCAACAATCAGCAAAGGGGTCATGGATGTGTACGTGTTATAATTACTGCCCCTTGACAAAAACCTTGGTGGAGTTGGGTATCAGCCTCTGAAACGCCAATAAGTTTGAGATCAAACTGAAGCTTGAGCAAAAGAAGTCCTATATGAAAATTGGTGGACTCCACATGCAGCAGTCCTGGGGACTGGAAACTAAGATGTTCTATATGCATGCAGGGAGAACTTTGGATAAGTGTCAAGAAATTAGTTATGAAAATTGCAAGTGATGGCTCAATCATGGGAAATCCTTTTCACACAAGACAAGAAGATAGAGTTTGGGGATAAGATAGCCAAGCTAAAGATGATAGCTACAAGACCCTCAAGGCTGAACTGCTAAACCAAGTGAAAAACAAATGGGACCTTCTCATGTATCAACAAGCCATAGAAGAAGATGGAAGCCCAATCCAGGAGGAGATCAAACTGAAGCTTTCTGGAGCTGTGTTGGCAGAGAGCCTGGGGATGAAATGGATGAGTCTGGAGAATGTTAATTTTACTTGAGTAGTTGTTTACCCTTAAAGTAGTGTTGGTTTCTTCAGTAAGAGATGTTTTGCTGACCTGCGAGTCAGTCGTGATTGAGCAAACTGAAGGGTGAATCCCACCCCAGAACTGTAATCGAATCCTTTTGTCTCTTGGTTAATCCTAAAGGCAGGGGCATATGCCCTAAAACTCTAAAAAACGCCAATAAGTTTGATCATTCTCAATTCACAAGGTGTTGAAGGCCGGACACACCTGTGATCTCTTGACTTGCCTCATTCATAGATATATATAGCCAATTCCTCAAACACCTCGTAGCCTTTTGTTTTCGCCTAGCTCTTTTCTTTGACACAGCCTAACAATATCAAAAGGCAAAAAACTAATATATCAAAATTCCTCAGACTGCATGAATTTCCTAACTAAAAGAGTGCCAGGTTATGTCAAACCAAATAAAGTTTAATTTGGATTAACTAAATCAACCATATACAATGCATGGAGTACAGGAGATATACTCTGCTGCTACTGCTAGAGTTTTGAGTTCATCCTGAATGGCATAAGCCTTACAAGCAGCCTCGCATCCTCGTATATATAGACTGAGGACTACGCTTAATTCAGGAATTAAACCGAGTATAGCATAACAATTACATACATATGAGTGCAGTTTGTTGGGAGTTAGAAAAGTGCTTAAACTTGTTCTGTCACAGCCAATGCAGTCTGAACAATTGAGGTGTGACATGTTCAATAAGTAATAAATAAATAAGTAAATTCATGTAAACAACATGTTAGGGACTCACGCTTCTTCCAAAGTCTTTTATAGCTTCCTCTGTATTCAATTCCTTGTCAAACCTAAAAAAAATAACACAGGATATTGAGTAAGCATTGAGATTCAGCATTAAATCTGAGGCCACAGAAATAATAGAAGTACAACTCATGGGAAAATTTTAAGTGAAGCAAAGGGAGGACTCTTTTACAGAGAAATGGCACATGGAAGTTGTTTGGGTTGTGAATTACAAACAAATTCTGAACCCAATATATTTGTTAGAAAAAGCAAAGCTCATGATCCTTGAAGTTTCGAGGAAAAGCACCCCAGTATTAGCCTACCCTCACTTAAGTGCCTCACATCATAAAGTGCTTATCTTCTATATGAACAAAATAATTAGATCTTCAGCGTTCTCCGGCCAGTTCTACATGGAGTAGGGTATCAGCCTCCAATAATTTGCTGAAAATAATTTCATTCCATGGTTAAAAGATTTCTGATACAACAATATCCTGTTGATCCCATTTATAGCATAAGCAGAAAAGCGATGCATCTCCTAGCTCTAACATTTTTAGTTAAATCAAGAACTGGAAGTAAATGTTCCGAAGCTATTCTTTTCTCTGGACTGAGCAGCAGCAGCATGGAGTCCAAAACCAAAATAATAAATTTCTTCTGACAAAAGAGATGAGAATAAAGGCTCATTACACTTGTTACTCAAACTGTTGTTGATCTAATTCCACAGAACCTTAGACACCAGTTAGTCGAACTCAGTCCAGGACTGAAACACCTGTTACTCTACTCGGCTTTAGATAAGCAAACCAAGCCTTTCTATAGGAATGGTGGGGTCATTTGGCCTTTTGCAAACCTCTTGAAATGTCCTGATAATGAAAATAGACATCAATAATTTCATTATGTTTGCATGTGGAGTTTTAGCAGTTTATTCCTCTTTTGCAAAAGTGATGGATATGAGGATGATGGCGGTGGATGGTGAGATGACCATGTTCGTTCAGATCAGAGCTTGTGTCCGGGGCATATCTTTTTAGGATGATGATCCTAGATGGTGGAATTTATGCCTTTTTCAAGATTTTTGTCTCCCATCAATGGATGTGGAGTAGTTTGGTTTACTTTTTTGAAATGAGAGGATGTAACTTGCTTTAGTGTCAATGGAATTTTTCCTTATAAAAAAAAAAAAAATATTTTAACTCCACTTTTGTGCTTCATAAAAACCGTGAAGTTGCTATGCTCAAAAAAAAAAACCGTGAAGTTGCTGTACATGTTTCAATGATATGGTAGCTCCGCCTCTAAGAATGAGAGCTTTTGTTGTAAAATGTCTATTGTGACCTTTGCAAATGGGCCCATATGTCATGCTCCCATATGTTCACCCTTTTTCATAGGTCGAATGACAAGGAAAAAGTCCAGATTTCCTCCCCCAACTATCACGAAAGTTCACTTTTACTCCCTCAACGTCAAAACCGGACAAATCACCTCCCTCAACTTTTAAAACCATGCAAATTATCTCCCTCGAGCGGTTTTGAGGGCGGTATTACTCTGATAAAACGGTTTGCCTTTTTTCCTTTTAAAAAAAAAATCGGTTGAATCTTTGAAAAATCATAGTAAATCACAAAAAAAATCATAAAATGAAAAATCCAATTTTGTTGGACTCCGCATGATTAGATCTACACAGTGAATATATAATATGATATACTTTAATATAAAGTTTTTTGCTATGAAAGTTTTGTCTTTTTTCTTTTTTATTTATTTAATTTTGAATCTTTTGAAAATCATAGTAAATCACAGAAAAATCATAAAATAGAAAATCCAAGTTTTTAGACTCTACATGAGTAGATCTACACACTAAATATATAATATGGTATGATTTATTCTAAAAAATAATTATAGAAGTTGCAGCTACGAATTATTTCAATAAATTACACAAAAGTATAGATCTAAAGCTACAATAAAAATTTTATCTTGAAGCGTACCATATTATATATTCACTGTGTAGACATGCACATGTGGAGTATAAAAAAATAGATTTTCTATTTTGTGATTTACTATGAGTTTTTAAAGATTCACCAAATAAATATAAAAAGAAAAAGACAAAACCTTTATAGCAAAAAAACTCTATACTAAATCATATCATATTATATATTCAATGTGTAGATCTAATCATGTGGAGTCTAACAAAATTGGAATTTTCATTTTATGATTTTTTCGTGATTTACTATGATTTTTCAAAGATTCAACCGTAATTTTTAAAAAAAAGGAAAAGGGAAACCGCTGCTAGTAATAGCCTCAAACCGCCCTCAAAATTTGCATGGTTTGAAAAGGTAGGGAGGTGATTTGAAAAGCGTTGAGGGGGAAAAGCGGAGCGATAGTTGGGAGGGACCACATGTTCCCGATTCTCGTTAGGGCCCAGCAAACCCACGGGCACAACAGCCCGCAAAGAAGGCCCGTTTGAGGAGTGTCTTGCCTGAAGCGGAATCAAAACGCCCCCGCCCCCGTAGCTCGAGCGGCCCCTTCCACGCCACATGGTGAACCACATGTTCTGATTCTCGTTAGAGCCCAGCAACAGCCCACCAGGCACAACACTGCGCAGAGAAGGCCCGTGCCTGTAAGAGTGTCTTGCCTTTTGAAAAAACTGCGGAATCATTCCAAACCCTACGGACGTTTAACGCCGTCATACCCGCGCGCCGCCGCCCCGCCCGGCCCCGGCCCCGGCCCCGGCCCCCCCTGCCCCCGCCCCCGTAGCTCAGGAGCGGCCCCTTCCACGCCACATGGCCTCAGTGCTGAGAGCCCGGTTGTCATGGGCGCGTAGGCTACCGCAGCGTTGGACACCTCCGTCACGGAGGCGCTGGACCTCGCTCGCCCTCGGCGCGCGCCGCCACCGGTGCCACCGGGTTCGAGAGGGCCACAAGCAGGTCCGTCCCACAACCGTCGTACCTCCGGCGTAGGTTACCAACCCGCCGTCGTGCCCGTCCATCTTCCCCGCCGTCTTGCCGGCGGCGTCCATGCATCCCCCGGCGCCCGTCCATGCCTCACCGATCGTCTGCTCTGCTCGTACCTCCGGCAACACACACCTGGCTAGGCGTGAGGGATGGCCACGATCACCCCGGTCAGGGCACTGATCACCGAGCGAAACTTCGAGAAGCCCTACCTGCCCGTCCTTGTACAAACAGAGTAAGATCCATATCCTGCCCGTCTGTTACTGTCATTGCTGTCTTTTTGGAAAAACATGAACTCTATATCTTCTGTTGTAGTTTTTTTCACCAGGAGGACAACATGAACTCTATATCTTCTGTTGTAGTTTTTTTCACCAGGAGGACATCAATGCAGCTGAATGGAAGGATATGGTTTCTTTCTTGGAGAAGCATCCGGCTGTGATAGAAGCCCACCGACACAACAAAATGATCCCAGCAGGTGGTGATAGACCGTGGATGCTGTCAGGGACTGGCCGAGGGTTTTGGCACAGTGTAACTCAGTTAGTCGTGTTTAATAAGCTTCGGGGTTACGATATTGGCAGAGCTTTAGTAGAAGATAATCTCTTGGTTTCCCCGTATGGAACAGTGGCTCTCAAGTTACCCATTGCAGATCCATATGATGGCAGTAGGCCTTTTACAGGTTACAAGGCTCTCCGTTCCTTGTTTTACAACTTGATGCAAAAGGTGTATGGGTGTGCTGTCCTACAGCTATTGACACTAGATGTGAAGCACTTCATGGATTCGCTTGACAATGTCATAGATGACAGGTTAGCTTTGTATCACGCAGTATTTCTCTCTCCGTTTGGGCGTGCTAGCCTAAGCATTAGGCTTCAGTCGCTCGTGCGTTTCGAGGTCAATCCAGAAGGACCTTGGGTTAGCATTGACAGTGTCAAAAAATTGCTTAGCAATCTGCCAGATGTTAGTGATAGTGGAAAGGAGAACACTGACGAAATGCACATCCTTTTTCGTTGTTTACGCCAACATGGGCAGAAACGGAAAACTCAAGATGGTAAAACTGAAGCAGATGTTGGTGAGACTTCCAAAGAGTCGGACGATGAAATTGACTTGAAGGAGCTTGACCTGAAATGTAACTTGAAGAAGGAGCTTGATGAGGCTGACTTGAAGGAGCCTAATGCGGAGCTGCAATGTGAGTTGGAGGAATTCGATGAGGAGCAAAAACTTAGGTTCCGGATTTCTTCAGGTTACTCAGTTGTCGGTATACATAGAAATGCTGTCTTACATCGTGTGCGGCGGAAGGACATTGAGAAACAAGCCAAAACTGAAAAAGCTGAAGGAAACTATGAAAAATCACAAGTAAAAGGAGGATACTCCCTTTGGGAGATTGTGCAGCTGCTGCATTACTACATGGCACTGCATCTGCCAAGGGCTCAGGTGTTAGCACTGGAAAATAAGCTGTGGGCACATCTTGAAATGGGTGCTCCGTGGCCTCGTGATGAGGTACATCATTTTATGACGCGAAAGCGCCTTGGACCAACCCCTGATATGAATGAGAACAGCATGTTCACATACCCTTCATGTAAGTCGCAGATTATCTACTCTTCTATATTTAAATGCAAAATCTTGCAGTGTCATGAACTCATTATCATCATTGAATCATAATCAAAATTTTGATATGCAGATCTTGCCCTCGCTGGCCAAACAAATTCAGATGTGGACCCAAACTGTTCCAGGCTGCATGTTGGTGGTCTTAACCCAGCTGTCAGTGCCCAGGATTTGGGGCGTATCTTTGGCTCTTGTGGAGTTGTTATTGATGTGAAGAAACCGTTTGGCAGAAATTTTGGTTTTGTTGAGTTCGCCACAAGGTAACTACTCCTGTCCTAAAATTTTTATCCTGTCATAAAGTTTCAGATTTCTCAATTACCACTGCTGTGATGTCCTGGAAAGGAAAAGCACTCACACGAACTTTTTGTGCTGTAGGGCTGCCGCAGAGGAGGCGATGAGAATGCTAAATGGATTGGAACTGGGATGCGGCCCCATTACTCTTTCATTTGCTCGTCCTCTTATGAACAAGGTTCTTGCTGTCATTTGTCTAATGAGGTTCTTATTTCTCATGGGAAAAAAAATCATGAATCTCATTTTGTTGACATGGGTATCTTCATGGACCAGTTTCAGGGTCCATTGGTTGGCTCACAGGTTTCGCTGCTGGGTGGCCATTATGGGCACCCTCAAACTTACAATAACTATGCTTGGGCTATGGTAGTCTTGGAGAGAGATAAGGAGGAGCGGAATCGTCGTGACATGGAGGTTAGTTTTTTTTTTCATTATTTGTTTCCCAGAGGATCAGTACCAGATCTGGAAGTGTATTAACCTCCTACATATTTACAGCTTGCCTTAAATATCAAGCATGGTCTGGTGGTCTACTACTAGGTTCATGGTCAGCTTACTCACATGGTTGGCTTCTGCTCAGGTTTGATTCATCTATTGACTTAAATGATGTTCAGTTTCTATTCTGGGTGCTGGAACGTGTGTTGCTTCTTTGCAATGCTGGCATATCTGGCCGTTGACTTTCACATGATTGATTTTGATGTCCTTGTATCACTATGCAAACAGGATTGGAGCAAACTGAATAGGAGCCAACCTTGCTTGTGACATGCTTACCATTCCTAGATTTGGGCATACCCTCTGTGAAATGTACATGCCTGCCAATCTGACATCGTTTCTGTCGCTCGCCTTCTGCCTCCTGCTGTGGTGGTGATGGTGCTGTTGTGTATCGAGTTGGCTTCAGACATGTTTAACTTTATACGTAACATTTCGTCGTCTGTTAACTGGATATTCAGAACGATGCTTGTAGTAACATGATGACATGAATGTGCATCTTCCTAGGTCGAGCATGCCCATTCCAGGTCGAAACAAAAACAAAGATGGTTGTTTGGTCGTCGTTCTTTACTCCGGTTGATGCTTTGCGGCCATGGTCGTGTGCTTTGAGCTTGATCTATCTAAGCATCCTTGTTACAGTGTATCTCTGTTAGGGACTTAGGGTGCTTTTGCTCTCCACGCATCCTTGTAACGGTGTATCTCTGTTAGGGACTTAGGGTGCTTTTGCTGCTGGTTCAGTTCGTGGATAGCCTTGTTAGGGTGGGTGGGGTTGGGTGTGCCCTCCTCCCCCTTCGTGTTTCTCTTCTGCTAATAGTAGTTTGTTGTGGTCGCGGCTACTTTTGCTTGCCGACTGCGTGTTGGTTGTATCTTTCGTGTCTCTGGCTTGTCCTTTGTGTTCTTGTGTCGGTAGAGTTGTGTTTGGCTAGTAAACTGCTTTAATAGTATACGGTAAAAAAACAAAGCGACGTCAACGACCCGGAAACGTGCAGCTCGCCTACGCCCTCTGCGGCGCCGGTGCGGGACGGCGCGCGCTGCACTACACGAAGCTGTTCGACGCCACGGTTGATGCGCTGGTTGCCGCGCTGGAGAAGGGGTTCGGCGGCGTGCCGGTCGTGGTGACCGAGACCGGGTGGCTCACCGCGGGGCCATGGGCACTGCGCGGGGCACCCGGCCGCGACGCCGCAGAACACCGAGATCGTGGACAGGGCCCGGCGTGCCCGTGTTGGTGTTCCTGTTCGACATGTACGATGGCGGCAATCCCGGCGTCCAGTTCGAGCGGCAGTTTGGGATCTTCAGGGCGGACGGGAGCAAGGCTGGTTTGCAAACCTCTGAGTGTTAGAGCTGCTGTTCATTCTGCTAGATTGCTCTTTGATCGAGTTCTGGTCTGGAGGTGAAATTGGAATGCTCATTCGAATTTCTCCATATTATGCCTCAATGAAGAGGACTGGAACCTTGGTAAAAAAAAAAAGGACTCGAACCTTCATTCAAAAAAAGAAGAGAGAACTCAACCTCCACGCTCTGCTGGTCTGTCTACTCTGTCAGCCTGTTCTATTCACTAACGAGAGTAATTACAACTATGACAACAAATCTTGTCTGGATTGATTGGGTGAATAGACTCGTGGGCAACTAATAACATCACATGCATGGATTGATAACTTATTTTCTTTTTCTTTTTTGACAGAATTTTCCTGATCAGCGGAGACAATTTTATTGCAAATGGTTCGAATATGTTACTTCAGCCCTACAAGGCTGATAATAAGTTCTTACTTTTCAGGTGCATATGTTTGATCCTCCTTAAACAGGAACTCCAGAATAGCTGGGCCAATTATCTATTCAATCTTTCTAGAAAATGACTTGTAAACCTTGACTATGTCGTTCAATACTATTATCACAGAGACAGACAGCTGAAGTATATATTGAAACTTTGAAAGGGAGTCGTACATCGAAAGGATCATTGTGTGTAAGCTTGTTTCTTGTCTAGTCGAGTGCAGACGAACCACGTAGCTTCTGCAAGTTGCTGCAATATGGTAGTAAAACCGAAAACTGGTGAGAAACAGCTATTACGTATTGCCCGGCCAGTAGAAAGATTTTGCTATTTCGCTCGAATAAAGTGACAGGTTAGAAAATTCCAGCTCAATGTCACAGATGCAAGAGGGTCACTACATCTTTTTCTAAACATGTTTCTCAATTCAATTACAGTAGAGTTAAGCCACATTGGCATTTAAATCATTCGTTGCCTGTGCAACACTCTGAACATTGGTTGCCTGTGCAGCACTCTGAAGTCTGAACATAACAATAATATATGATATGTTATGTACGACTAATGTCATGAATACAGTTACATTTGCCATCTGCCTATGACTGAATAGACTGAATATAGTTGTACTTGCAGTCTGATTAATGTATAATGACTAAATCTGATCTAACTAACAAATTTTGTGTGCATCCTTTTCTCTCTTGAAAAGAACCTAACGGATTTTCTTTTTAAAAAAAAAAAAAAAATGAAAAAACTTCTAGCCCTCAGAACAATCAAGGTTGTAACTGTACAACAACCGGTACGGTTTGAAGAAACAAGTACCTTCAGAGCATCAGGGAAAGGCGCGTGCCGACGGAGCTAGATCTGAAGTAACAAGTACGTACATTTCATCGGTTACTGCATAGGAACTCAGCAAACCCACGTACACAGTCACGAGATGGAGTATTTTTATAGGAAAATCACGTGTCTAGAAAAAACAAAACAATTTTCAATTTAAAGCGGATGGAGACTGAGCTAATTAACTTTTATTAGTGGACGTGGACTTAATCACATAAGCCCTCCCCCAAACGACGAGGAACGGCAGCTACTGTGCGAGAGCCGCATGGAAGCCTGCACTGAGCCGCATGGGGCTGTGTGTGTAGCAGTTTGACCATCCTGAATCACTGCGCCTCGGTACATGGCACGCTTACCTTATTCTCTCCGGCTCTTCGTCGCGCTCAAACGGCCATGGTCAGTGGCAAAAGTTTTTGGCCGTTAGTTCAAAAGTTTTTGACAAGAAACTACTAATAAATAAAAGTCTAAAAGTATAAAACTCGACAAAGCATAGACATTCGACACAGTTAGGTGGACCTTCTTTCTTGACGTCTTGCAATCCATGGGCTTCAGACCGTGAACCTATCTACCACACCATCGAAGATTCTCCTCAATGGGCAGCCTGGGCAGACGATTTGCCATCGTCGTGGAGCCCTTATGGAGTCGCGGCGGCGCGGCTCTCGCGGTGGAAGGAGGCGACGCGGGATACGGAGTCGGGACGGAGGGAGCGGGTGAGCGACGCCGCCAAACTAATGGGTAAAATTTTAGAGGGTAAAATGGACAAATTATCAGTCTGGTCCCACACATAAGGGCACCCAAACGAACCAAATGTCACACAACACCGACGGAATGACAGGTCGTCCTACGCGCCGACCACCCCAAATGCCGGAACGCGCCGACCACCCCCCGCGGAAGTGTTTTGGGCCTTTTTAATTGTTCGTCGGCCCATTTGACACTTCCATTATTGTTTGGAAAAAGTCCGAATTCCTCCCCCAACTATCACGAAAGTTTACTTTTCCT
The DNA here is from genome assembly GCA_015847255.1 of Hyparrhenia diplandra. Lineage (NCBI taxonomy): Eukaryota > Viridiplantae > Streptophyta > Magnoliopsida > Poales > Poaceae > Hyparrhenia > Hyparrhenia diplandra. The sequence goes on from JADLZK010001101.1 coordinate 59,677, forward strand.
CCCTCAACGCTAAAACCGGACAAATCACCTCCTTCAACTTTTCAAACCATGCAAATTACCTCCCTCGAGCGGTTTTGAGGGCGGTATTCTACTGATAACAGCGGTTTGTCTTTTCCTTTTTTAAAAAAATTCCGGTTGAATCTTTGAAAAATCATAGTAAATCACAGAAAAATCATAAAATGAAAAATCCAATTTTGTTAGACTCCACATAATTATATCTACACATTGAATATATAAAAAAAAAAAAAAAACAAAACCTTCATAGCAAAAACTTTATGCTAAAGTATATCATATTATATATTCATTTGTGTAGATCTAATCATGTGGAGTACAACAAAATTAGATTTTTTTCATTTTATGATTTTTCAATGATTTACTATGATTTTTCAAAGATTCAACCATAATTGTTTTAAAAAAGGAAAGCCAAACCGCTGTTATTGAAGAATACCGCCCCTCAAAACCACTCAAGGGAGGTAATTTGCATGGTTTGAAAAGTTGAGGGAGGTGATTTGTCCGGTTTTGACGCTGAGGGAGGAAAAGTGAACTTTCGTGATAGTTGGGGAGAGTGAATCTGAACTTTTTCCTTATTGTTTTGACTGTTTCTTCAACCGTTTCGGCTCTGGGACTGTTATGTTCGTCGGCCCTGTTTGATTATTGTTTCATTCAATATTGGTCGACAACGGAACAAATTGTTTATTGTCAACCATTCAGAACACGCGTGCACGTATGGCCGATAAAGTATGAATAAAAATATATTTTTACGATCGGTAAAGACACATATACGCCTAATAAAAAAGAACCATACAACGTATGTGACCCAAACCCGTTATCCTAGTGGGTCAAGATGTAAAAATCCAATTACATGAATCAACTAAAAATAAGGTCAGAACGAGGCTTTACACTATTTCAGCACTATTTGCCATCCCCATCTTTGAACTTTGAAACTGTGTTTCATCTAATGAATCATGCATACAAAATTGAAAACAAACAAATCAGATTCAAGATTCACTAAAATTTTGGGTTACTAAAATACAAGACAAAACATATCATTTTGGGGAATGTTGCTGTTTAAGTATTTTGGAGAAAAGCCTTCACTGACAAGTTATATACAGATCAGGTTCCCTCCCGCTGGCTGCCACTGCCAGCCAGAACAGAAAAGCTCCTAATGGGGAATGTTGCTGTTCAAGTATTTTGGAGCATAGTGCATAGCTCTGGATCACGTGCCTACCTGCATGACTGAACAAATTTCCACATTAAGTAGAGAACAGAATGACAAATATTTGTCTCATTTGATATTAGCTCCTTGCTGAATTAGAGTCACCGGTGGCATGCTTCACTGTATAATCTGTTTCTCACCTCCGCCTAGCAGATACAGACTCCAATAGTAAATCAAAATGAAAGGCCAACAAATCTAAAAAAAAAAAATGTTATATTAGCTGGAGCTCCTCTAGAATAGCATCCCCACATAACCATTCTGTTTAAGTAGTTTCTAGGAACAACATAAGGTAGAATACCCTTAGATTTGAGGCCGAGGATGCTTGTGTTGCCGCTTGAGAAACCATTTGCCTTTGGATTTCCAAATGTAGTTCAGGGGCCTGAGATAATCAACAACTGCTTCTGATCTAGCCAAGATACAGCTGCTAAACGAAGTTACTGAAACTTAGTACCTGAAACATGACAGGGCTGAATTATTTAAACTGAAACTAGGATAGTCAACATCACATGGGTTCATTTGCAGACATGATAGTTACATTGCAGAATCAAATATAAATACAATTTGCAAGTATGTGCAATCAACATTTATAGATGGAAGATGACAACAAGAGGCATAGTTTTTTTTTAAAAAAAAATTAAACCCCTATTTGAAGACAATGAAGCAGATAAAGGCAAAAGAAGACACTGAACACATAGGATGGAAACATCTTTGGATAAGAGCATACCTCCAGGCCACACGATACTTCTGTCCAAGTTTTTCCATGCTCAGCCATAACGCAGTCACTGATACATGATGTACCTTCATAACAGGGAATCAGAGTTGACAGGATATTAAATGGGTAGCTCAGGTCACTACAAAGATAATGGGAATGCAAGATAAGACTTACATGCTTACATTTTTCATAAAGGCAATCCATCATGCCCTTCTCCAAATCCAGCTCCATTAGGGGAAAGAAGGATTTAGTCACAAAGATAATTATTTATGACCTAGAATTCAGCCCCATAATTGTGTGTTTTATAGAATAAAGAATTTAAGATCAATAGCACTTAATGAATTAAATCCTGACTTGAAAGAAACATTCTTAGCACAACATCCATATTGACAGTTATAACATGACTCCCAGTCCCAGATGTGTAGGTTGTTGTTCGTTTTGCTACTTGCTAAATATTAAAATGGGTCATCATGCTCTATATCCTAACTTAACAGACATACTAATAATTTGTTTTGGTTTTCATAAGGTTCCAGTATCTTGTAAGAATCGGTAGCTCCATGTTAGCATTTATCCTTATGTAGAGATATAAATCTAGAGAAGTCTAGATGGTATAACATGTTACATTGAACTATTAGTAATAAAAAGGAGTACATCTATTTGAAACATTCACAAAGAACATAGAGGCATAAACTGGAAGCATTCACATTCACTGAGAACATCTGGACATGACTGACTCAAGATTTCTCAATAGCGGGTCAATGGAATTGGTAAACTACCTTTGTATGCTTCATCTAGGGACTGTAATGATTTGGTGACAGCTCTCTGAACTATTTCAGTTGCCTGCTTAACAAGTTCAATGGAACCATATTCATTCTCCAGAGCCTACAAAAACCATCAAATTGGTGAGTGCATGTCAATACTAACATAAAGAAATCATATTACAGACTAGAGACACATATTTACATGTTAGTGTACATCAAGGACACATGGAATTAGATCAGGGGTGGGAGTAAACGTGTGGACAGTGCCAAGGCTTCATATTAGCCTTTGGTACTCATATAGTAGAAATCAGTCACCCAGTTTCAAATTACTAAGTAGTAAGTACCTATTTTGTTGTGCAATTACCTTTATTCCTGTGAAGTGGCATTCTAGTAGCTCTGCAGGGTTCACAACACCTGAGAAATCTTCGTGAACCTGGATCGCCCTTTCAATAGTCTTAAGAAGAGAAACCAAGCTGGACACAAATTCCATGTCTGCTTTCTGTAAATAAATGCACTGCAATTTGCAATGAAGCCAGGACTTAATAAGACGTAAAAAGATGCAAGCACGGTACTTTAAAAAAAAAAATAACATAAAATGCAGTAAGATATTCAGTTACACGTATACAAACTGCTACATATCATTTCATGGCAAAATATTATGGTATTGCCGTAACAGAAAAAAAAAATGCAATCCAGAGATGGCAGCATGCTAGCTGTGCACTCGTGTGAATTATGCTTGAGGGAACATATTCAGTTATGCGGGTTCAGCAAGGTAGGCAAGAGGCACTTTTGAGTGCAATAGATGGAGTGCTGACCTTATCAAGTAATAAAGTGAGACTGTTTCCACTCTCCAAGGGAATGACTAGTTTGCCGCTAGACTTTTGATAAGATCCCTCCAACCAGTTTGCCTGAAAAATAACTAATGGTTTACAATTTGTCCATAGAAAGGTTATGCACCATACTATCTTTCTCTTACTTACCAAGCTGGAAAGTTCATTATCAAGATAATTTGATTGAGAATGACAATTAAATCATCCGTATCTGAAAAGTAAATAATGAATATGTCAACAACAACAAGAACCCATAAGTGGGGGCATCCAGGTTCAGAAGCAGAAAGAGATGTACAAATCCACAATAAGAAGCTAATAGATAGTCAGCTAAACCTGTAAGCCCTGTATCAATGCTGTTTGCACCTTCAATCCTGGTCTTGAAAATGTTGCTGCCATCAGATACGAAGCTAGGAGCTGAGGCTAACACACAAGCAGGAGGGGAAAATTTAGTTGCTAGATTAGAATGCACGGAAATTCACAAATACCGATACAAGGCATTCCAGAATAAGTGGCATACCATCAGACCCATCAATTTGCACGAGAAAAACAGCACGCGGTCTATCAAAAAGATTAGGGCGAAGCACTTTGTTCAACTGAAAATCAAAAAAAGGCTGAGGCATTCTGGCAGTAAGGGGACACATGTAGACCCATGTTTTCAAGACGTCCGGTCGAACCTGGACGCCATGGGACCGTCTAGGGCAATTAATCACGATTAATCGGACGTCTTGAAAACAGGGATGTAAAGTTTTCCTGGTCCAGGATGCAGTTTATATAACCTTGGAAGAAGAAATTGCCGGTAGCGAGGTTGATGGTGCAAAACCAAGCAAGACAGAAACAGCCGCAGAAACTTCATTTAACGACATTGAAGCGCCTGCAGTAACATAATGATGCCATGTATATTAGCCAGAAAAGTATGATGATCACAGAACGGGAGGTCTGTAGTTGTGTATGTCAGACTAAAATACTCAAGCGTAACTAATGATTATGGTTATAAGTAACTATAATATGTTGCGCATGTCAGACTAAAATACCCAATAGTAACTAATGATTATATGATTATCTTCTATAAACGATTCACACACCAAAAGCGGGCACATCATCATGCCACGTCGCCCGTTAACCCGCCAAACGTCCAATCGGCGAACAAGTGATCTGGTCCGTTGGATCGGGCTCTTCGCGGGCCCCCTGCCCGTTACCCCCGTGAAACCGAGCCGCCGCGGATCCTCGCGAACCCGATCGTGGCGACTCCGTGCCCGCGGCGGCTGTACTATCTCCCTCCTCCCGGCGCGGGCAGGGCCGGCAGCCCCGCTTTGCGGGCGCTGCATCCCTACTGAGGTCACGGTCGCTGTGCCGCTGCAGCTGGGCAGCGCGCCGCCTGCGAATCACGCCCGCCTCTCACCGAGCCGCGGGCGGCCACGGACGCTGGTCCGGCGCAGCCAATCGGCGGTCAAAACCGCCGCCGTGGTCGTTCGGCCGCCCGCCGGATCGGCATCACTGGAACCTACTCGCCACCGAGTAGCTCCAGGCCGTTGCTCATGGCTACGGGGCTACAGGCCACCTCTGCTCATGATACGTCCGTCCACGGGAGCATGCTATCCCGGGCTAGCCACAGCATTGTCCCCCGCCGCCCGGCGTGGCCGCCAGCTTCGCTGGAATTGGCTTTGTCGAGCCCGCTTCCCCCGCTGTGTTCGTGAGGAAGAATAGAGGGAAGGAGGAAACTGAATGGAAAACTTCTGTAAGGTTCCCAATGCAAAGATTGACAAGTGCCGCATAGTGCTCATGTGCTACGAATAAAATATCTTAGAAGTTCAAGGTTCAGTTGCAAAGCCTCTGTCTTTACTGGGTTTCTCTTTTTTAATAAATTCTTTACATCGTATAAAAATAATCTGTAGAAATTAGTAGAAAAAAAAAAACAAAAAAATGACGAATCCAGTTGTTTGAGCTGGCCGTATATAGATCCATGCAGAGTACAAAGTTTTGCTGTAGATGTTTGTCTATGCTTTTCAGTCTGAAATTCATATTTATAGTTATCTTCCTCCAATTACTATGAAAAATGTATGGTATGATAATCATGTGATGCTTGATCTGGGGTAAAATTTTCATCTTTATTCATGCCTGTACATCTAAACACGCATTAGCTGTGACCCCAATATGCATACAAATTCATATATACAATATATAATCCTATATACAGAATTTCTATATAGAATCTTATACAGAGATTCGTTCCTCTTTTTGTTTTACATTTTAATCAGCTAAAAGTCCTAAAATCTATATAAATTCACAAAAAAACATAAAATTAAAAATGTTGTGTCCTACAAACAACTAACATTTCCAAAATTGATTCATAACAATCTATTATAGGCAAAGCTAAAAACATAAACTACTTGAACATGGAATTGGCGTGAGTACCTTGAGCACTAATATAAGTATATAACATGATTTAAAAAAAGGGCCCAAAACAGCATAATTCCATAGTTTTTTTCGCGAGCAGCCATATAGCCTGTATTTCATTAAGAGGGCAGGAATGGTCAATAGACCTACAATGGTGCCCGAATTTGGTGGCGACTAAGGACAAAGACTACCGCCATCATAACATAACAATCTATTCTAGGCAAAGCTAAAAGCATAAACTACTTGACTATGGAATTGGCGTGAGTAGCATTAATATAAGTATATAACATGATTTCAAAAAAGGGCACAAAGCAACATTCTGCTGGCACGAGCAAATTGGGGACACACATAGCGACCAAAATGGTGCTCGAATTTGGTGGCGACTAAGGACAAAGACTAGCGACATCATACATGTGGTAGAAGATGAACACGTCAACACGATTTCTTGAGATAAAAGACTTTAAATAAATACTTATTCTACTAGGTAGATCATGTCACACGGAAAAAAGGAAACATCTATGCTACAAGCAGCTCACACAGGTCATACGCGGCAACATCTATGCTACAAGCAGCTCACACAGGTCATACGCGGCAACGCCGCGAGTATTTCTAGTAAGTAACTAATCTGCCTAGCTATGAGGCGCAATGACAAAACAGATCTAAGCAGATACAATGGTTCCTCCTTTATCCTCCCCTAACTAAAGAGAGCTTGGATGGGGAAATTTGGTACGAAACCTGGCCGTCGGCTTGCTGGTCCCGCAGGTAGCGGTGCGATGCGTCATCAATGAAGACGGCGGAGGCTTCCCCATGACTCTGCGCGCGCCTGCCACGACACGACACGACAGGAGATGGTGGAGCACCACCGTCAGCGGCAGTGGAAACACATCGGAAGGGGAAAGAGGGACAAGAAAGTAAGATCTTACCGGAGCAGTAACAGCAGCCAAGGCAAGAAAGAGGGCAAGGAGAAGGTGGAGATGGCGGCAGCGAGCCATCGCCGCCGACCTTGCTCGAGAACGATTGGATCGCCGAGTGGCAGCAGCAAAGATTGGATCTTGAATTGACGAGGGGAGAGGAAACGAGAGGGGAAGATTTCCGGCCGCCGGACGGGAGAAACAGCCAGACGAGAAGGCACACCTTGATTTTTTGTTCCTGGGCTTGTTGGGCTGAAACAGTGATTGGGCCGAAAATAGGGGTGGTCGGCGCGGAAGATTTCCGCGGAATGACGCGGAGGTCAAAACGATTCAACGAAGATGGACAATGGCAGGTGGGCTCAAACCTTCCAGTGGGCAAAACAGCCCCTTATCCGCTCTAACTCGACCGTACCTCCCGGAACTCATAACCTTCCAGTCCACCCGAAACCCTAGCCCCGCCATGGCCGTCGCTCTGCGCCTCCGGCGGGTCTTCCGTCATCCCCACCGCCTCCCCTTTCTCCGCCCGGCCGCATCCATCTCAATCTCCCGGCCCCTCTCGCTCGCGCCCTTTGTCCCCGGGCAGGTCACTCTCCCACGGCCGTGGCTGCTTCCCGGCGCCGCCGCTGGGTTCCGGTCGACGGCGGCGGGCGGCTGCGGCTGCGGCGGCTGCGTCGGAAAGCAAGATCTCCCCGACGAGATCCCAGCCAACGGGTGTGACTACAAACACTGGCTCGTCACCATGAGGTTCCCGGATCCCAAGCCCCCGCGACGAGATGATCGAGACCTACCTCCAGACCCTCGCCAAGGTCGTCGGAAGGTATAATATACTTCGAGCCATTTTGTGCAGGCCAGTTCTATAAAAAATGTTTTGGTTTCTTGGGAATTTAAATTTATGATAATTCCCCTTGGATGGTGAAACGTAGGAGTAAGACTGTATTTTACAAATTTTTCATCTTGATGTGTGTTGTGTATGGTCTGGGTGTTACGAGTTTGTTTGATCGAAAGTACTGCACGTACTGGAAGACTGTATTTTACAAATTCTTCATCTTGATGTGTGTTGTGTATGGTCTGGGTGTTATGAGTTTGTTTGATCTAAAGTACTGCACGTACTGGTGGGTTTCGGTTGCAGTGCTGATTTGGGGCTTGATAAAAGTACTGCACTCACTCCAGCAGTCAATTCAGAATGCATACAGCTAAGCTATTTCAACTTTGATTTTGATTGGCCCTATCATATGAAAACGATCGGAGCAATTTGGTCTAAGTACTTTAATAAGATACTATGATTTATAAAATAAAATATAATATAATACAAGTGGTCTCTCTGTCTTAGAGACCTATTGCTATAGCAGCACTTTCTGTGCCTGTTGAGAGCAAATACTTAGCAGGGTCCCTCCAACGAGTCCTAAGTTTCATTTGCGTAGTGTAATTGTTGATCATCAATTCTTTAATGCAATAGCTTCAAGTGTGTGAGGAATTCATATTTGGTGTACGTGTATGTGTGCGCGTGTGCGTGCCAATTTACCTTGGTATGATGAAATGGTGAATAGGTTGCACTTCTGGTATGTTGAAACTCTGTTGTGTTTGATGTTATGTGTTGTAGTTGTTATGTGTCAAAATATGTTATGCCTTTTTAATGTGGGGCACCAGTATATTAGTATGTGTAATCATTGGCACTTGACTGGAAATTCAGAAGACTCCGTCACTTCACATAGTTTATACTACATGAGAAAGAGGCGGACTGGTTTCATGCTTAAGCTTCAATTTAGCATCGAGCCCATCCTGTCCCTCACTAATTCTCCAGTGTGTGTAATTGTATTACTTTGCACATGGAAGTGGTAGCTAAGGAGGGTAGTTGGTGTTAAAAGAAGAGAATGTATATTGAACGATGGGTGATTTGAGGGATAACAAGCGTGTTTCGGCTATTTAATTGAAGTTTGAGCATGATTGCTTTAGACATTTAAATTATGTTTCAGCTTCAAGGATCACACCACCAGTTTCATTAGCATTGTGCTATTCATATTGGGAACGTATCACGTGCAAACCTGCAAACTTCCAATCTTGACCACATGATGTTGATCCAAAGGGGTGTGGGGATTAGGTAATTTTACACTTAAGCGCCGCCTCATATCACACTTTTGCAAATCCCCCTCCCACTTCCCCCACACACCCCCTTGGATCAACATCCTATGGTCCAGATTGAAAGTTTGCATGTTTGCATGGAGAGGTTGGTTTGCACCAGATATGTTTCCATTCATATTATCATGTGCTCTACTAGCTAGAATCTTTGTTTTAGTGATCTATGACCATGCTGTTATTGTATATATTTGAAATGTTAGCTCTTGTCAGTTTATTGTTCATTTGATGCCTGAGGCTGTTACTATATATATATTTGCTGGTATAGCTCCCAACTAGTTGAGTTGATTCGTTGTTGCTCTAAGCCTGAGATAGTATATTTAAGTAACCTAACCAGTCGAGTCGACACCTTGTTGCTCTTAAGTCAGGCAGATAATTAATTTCAAGCAACCTCGACACGTAATTTGCCTAATTTCCTGAGCTCTGAGCATCTTGTAGTTATGAGGAGGCTAAGAGAAGGATGTATGCTTTTAGTACAACAATTTATACCGGTTTCCAGGCCAGAATGACTAGGGAAGTGGCAGAAAAATTCTATGGTGAGTGAAAAATTCTATGGAAGTGGCAGGATAGCTGAATTTATGTGTCTTGGAACGAATATCATTGTAATTTATATTTCTTACTGCATTTTTGTGTGTGTTTTTGTCAGGGTTGCCTGGGGTCGTTCATATCTTGCCTGATGGGTATGCATATCCAGATAGAAAGGAATATGGAGGTCTGTTCCATTCTTGTTTATACTTCTTGAATCTGCAATTTACCAACTTCAAATACTCCTGAATTTTTTCCTTGAATGCTGATTGAATAAGCAATCCATTGATTTCCCTGAGCACATAATACTTGATAGAAATTAATGTTGCATGTATTGATTTCATCAGGAGACAAGTATGACAATGGCGTCATCACTCCTTTCCAACCATACTATTACTGGGGCAAATCATCAAGGCCTGATAGGAACCATACCTTCCGAAGAAACAGTCAGAGCGGCCCTTCACTGTAAGGAAAGTTACAGGACAGCTGCCTCCCAAAAGGAAGCTATCTGGACAGCCTGCCACAGCAATAAACACAAACACATGGCTCGTGGCAATAATGCAAGATATAAGTTATGCATAAATCTTAATTAAATCTGCTATTGATAAGAGTTAAGCAGAAGCCTCCACTCAATGAAATAAATGACTGCACCCTTGCTATTTTGCTTGCATTCAAATTCTAGACCTGTGGCCATGTGGTGCTACCGAACTTAATTTCCATTGCCCTGTATTTAATGATGAGATCGTGAAATGCTATTTTATCTCTGTTTATTATGCATGTTCTCTGGTGCTGGTGACTGGTGATTGAATGTACACTTGGTAATTTTTAGTGGAATTGTTCAATTAGTTATTTCCCGTCCCATGCAAGGGCTACTCTATTGATCTGATGACAGATTTAGCAAAAAAAAATATCGGATTCTATAACCTCCTGATGACAGCTACATCGTGATTTAGCCAAAAAAAAAAAAAAAACAGTTTCGTCTTGCACGCTCCTTCCTCATTCGGACTCTGCTACTTCTGAAGTCAGGATCATTGCCGTCAGAGTGCAGTGGCCCATCAGGAGGCGAATTCTTGCAGGACCTGCTCCCCAAATGACAGGTGTATCTCACCGATCTCAGAGCACGTGAATTCTCTTTACTGCTTCCCATCTCCACCGTTAGGCACGTTAACTCGAATTCCTTGCATTTGAAGCTATCAGAGCGCCGCGACCTAAGCCTTCCTTGCAGCCGAAGCCATGGGAGGCCGCTAGGACGCCCAAGCCCCTCGTCCTCAAGGCCATCTCTGCACGTGTTTGTAAGTGGAGTTCAGCAATATGATGCATTGTCCTTATCCATTGGAAAGTTAAATTAATATGAACATATATGTAACTGTGTTGTTATCAAGATGTCACCTTGCAGCACTGTTTTATTAAGTATATGATTTGTTTTGGAATGGATTTTGGTATTTATGTATAAGATTCCTGCTTTAAAAGGCCACCCATAAGATTCAGTTTTGATTGTTTCAGTGTAACCATTTTCAGCAAAAACAATCGTGTATACGGGATTCAACTCTGCCAAGATGTCATATGTATTTCAGATAAAAAATGTACAATACATATCATGTGCCATTTGGACGGCAATTCTTACAAAACAATTTCAGAACAAAACGGCAATCAGCCTTTTAACTTGCTACTCTCAGTTTCTCTAGTTATAGGAACTCTTCGCAGCAAGTTGAAAACCCCGTCGAAGATGCCGAACAGGTGCGCCGGGCGCCGCAGTCCTTGTATGCATTTAGGTTGTGGTGTCAGGTCCTTGCCCACGACATTGCTCAGGCCAGCCAAAAACTGAATATCTCATGTTTTCTCTGAACATGCTCCTAGAGCACAGGTTCTTCTGAAAAAAAGAATTGAGGATAAACGGCAGCTCAACCATCTTCTGAAATAAACAATAATAATTCCCCATGAGGCACCCCAACCATCTTCAGATTCCAACATGAGGCGAGTCTCCACAATTAAGCAACACAGAAATTTAGAAAAGCAAGAAACGAAATGGCAAAATTTGCTGTAGGACACTGCTTAAAGATGGTTTTTGCCACAGGCCACTAAAAAAGACTGGCTTTGCCATAACACACTTTTGGAATGTGACAATTTGCTTCTGAACACTATAAACATTATTTATTATTATTATACTATTTCCAACTCAAAGAGGTAAGAAAACGCAAATTTCTGGACAAGAATACCCCTGCCCTTCAAACCAACATTTTAGCAATAAAATGACATGATAATTTCAGCAACATTCCAACAATATTTTAGCCACATTACAACAGTGTTTCAGGAGCATTTCAGCAGTACTTGAACCCAAGGTTCAGAAACATTCCAAGCACACAAAATAAGAGGTTCACCCACATTTGGTTATCTAGTAGTACGAAGCTAGATCCTAATTACAGACTATGTCTTCTTGGACCTCACAACCTTTAACTTTTTTTTTTTGGGGGGTGGGGGAACCTTTCTCATTGACAACAACGAGAGATGGAGATAGAGCTAGACATGCAACAGGCTCTATATTTCCTTCAAGTTCCAGCAACCTCTTACGGCTATAAATGGATACAAATTCAGTCAAATGAATAGAGAAGACAAGCATAAAGACAGTAAAAATCTCTTGTCATAGGGCTTGGTGTACTTGTAGAAATGATAGCTCTAGTGGGCGTAGAAGCTTCAAATTCTAGCAAACTCCTTGACATACTGCATGATCGAACCATGTTCGAAAGACTTCACCTCGAAAGCCGCGCCGCATTTGGGGGCGCGGAGCCGCCACCGCCAGTGTGTCGTAGCGCCGCCATCGCCAACCAATGCGACTTGATTTAGAGGCAGGGCAGTTTAGTCATTTCCGTGGAGCCGGGGGCCCGGGGCGGCCGCCATGGACCGCCCTCGCCCGCGCCGTGAGGCTGCTGTGGTGTTGCTGCGAGGGACGAGCTCTGTTCCCCTCAAATCGATCCAACCAATGTGACTTCAGTTGACTAAAGGCAGGGGCAGTTTAGTCATTTCCCGTGGAGTCCAATTAAAATGTAGTATAATAATACATCAGTGTCCAACAGTAAATAACCAATATCCAAGAGTGTGTTGAGGCAAAGCCAAAATTTTTTAGTGGCCTGTGGCAAAAGCCACCTTTGTGCACTGTCCTAGAGCAAATTTTGCCAAAGGAAAGGAAATTTATCAATAGAGCACACATGCTTCTTTCAGTTAACTGTACTGTGTTTTCTTCAAGTGAAGGAAAAAAATGCAAACACAGCAGGTGGTGCTTCTAATTCCCCAAAGTACCCAATCATGTTCATATATGAGCTAGATGCATGTTTACATCACCAGCTACAGTGTACAATGGTAAATCCCTAGAATCTCTAACTACCTACAAGGCTACAACTATGTTTACATCACCATCTTTGTGCCAGATTCTCAACTGACCATTCAAATGTGCTCTGATATGAATATTGACAATGTAGCCAGAAAGTTGTTGGTTCTCTGAATATGTGCTCCAAAATGAATCCGTGAGAAAAAATATCAGTTCATCACTAACTTATGTCTGTCATTCAGTAAATGCTGATCCAAATTCAGTAAGTGATGAACTTATGTTTGTCATCAGTAAGAGTTGCACTTACTCTGAATGACTTGATATTCTGTCATTCAGTAAGAGTTGCCAATTTGTCTTCCTCTTCCTAGATTCCAGCAAATAAGGTATACAGCAACAAAAAAGAAGCATACTCATTTCTCTTGAGGGTTCAGGGTGTTAAATCTGAAATGTATGCCATGGTACTACAGATCGATCTTTTTCTTGGTTGTGATAGTGAGACATGGGAGTTATGATACTTGTGGAGGCACATTGTAGGAACTTTGAGCAGGCCAGGGAGTGAAGCAACAGGCGGACAGGACTAGGGGCAGGGGGACGGCAAAAAATTGAACCTTTTTCACCCGAGACAAAGGAACGGGCGATGGCGGGCGACGCCGAGCAGCAGCCGACGCGGCGACGGGAGAAGGAGGCGGAGGCGGAGACGACGTTGGACGGAGGAGGTAGAGGTAGCTGCGGCGGTGAGCAAAACGGAGGCCGGAGGCCGGACGGCGGGGAGGACATAGCGTGCTGGGCCTAGGACGACACGAGATAGGGGCTGATTTCGGGCACGACTAGAGTTGGGCTCCAATTCGAGCCGTCAAATTTTGCAGGCCGGGCTCCGAAGTGGAAAAATGAGGGAATAATTTTGGGCCTCCGGCTGGAGTTGTTCTTAGTCCTTAGGTTAAATGTGGTGTAATGTACAGCTCCAAAATAAATTGGATTAACCCCCAGTGTATGGAGGTTTTAGTCTACTTCACCCTCTTATCTACAAAACCTAGTACTTAACCCCATGATTTAGCTAATGTTTATCACCTTATCTACAAAGTTGTGTAATTAGTTATTTTATTTACAAAGTTGTGTAATTAGTTATTTTATTTACAAACCCCATGGTTTTAGTCTACTTCACCCTCTTATCTACAACTTATCTACAAAGTTGTGTAATTAGTTATTTTATTTACCTACATTTGATGTTCCATGTATGAGATAAAAGATTTAATGTAACAGAAATCTCTTTAGATCTAAACACAGCTCTCTCCGTCCCAGGTTTGAGTTTATCACCTTGAATTCCGTGCTATCTTATTCGATACTTCGTCTTATTCAAAACTAGGGGATTCCCGAAAGTTCTTCTTTGAGAATCAAGAAGGAATGCATTGAACAAAAGAAATAGTTTCATGTAATCACATATTTTGGACAGGGATATGATGATATTATAGAGAGCAGAAATACCGTTGTATTGAGTATATTATTCAATTTATTTAAACCAAAGTGACAAGACATTTGAACTGTAGTTTTTGAACCGATTGGAAACAAATGATTATTTAGATAACACAGTGTTTCGACTGTTAGAGATGCGTACTTGAGGTAATATAATAAAAGATATGTAAATATTCATTTAAGTTCCTTTTGGTCCGTCGTCATGGCTGATGTAGAGGATTTTTTTTTTTTTTTGTAATGGTGACCTGTATTCATAGCGAGTGTAATCTAAATATCAGATATTATATTTGATTGAGTAAATGAAGGTATATTGTTTGTAGTTATTTTTTTAAGTACCTCTCATTGCGTCTTTTGCTCTTTTCCATGAGGGTCAACTGGAGCTTCCTGGCTAACATCAATCTTTCTTTTTGTCTATGAGTTCCTGCAAAATGGATACAATGTGAATATGTTAAAGATATATAGATTAGGTTGAAGCATTTTCTGTTGCCAAAAGTTAATGTACTGGATATAAACCAAAAAAAAAAATTATATAGGGGCAAGTAAGGATTGCTATGCAATTTCTTAAAGCAACAGAAAGGGTGTCTTTGTTGTCATTAACTAAAACAGAGATTTCCTACAGGCATTTTTCACAAATCATATGACATGGCAAATGGGAAATAGAACAATATGGTGTCTCACCAACGTTTGCCAATACCCTGATTGTATGCCATCTCTTCATCATCAGACTCTGAATCATCTTCTGAATCATCTTCACTGTCTGAATATCCCATAACCTATCAGCAGATATGAACATGAGTTGTGCAAGAGGATAAAATCTGTGTACTGCTCCAAACCATCCTCATATGAACCTTACATATAATTGCTCCCAGAATCACTGTCACTCCTATCTTCCTCACACACATCAATTAAACAAATATTTAAGGAAAAACAGAGTTAATTGCCTAGTTAAAATCTGTGTCAAATGAGAAATTGCAATTATAGATTTGCATTTGAAACTGTAACAACACAATGAGCTGCTATCGTTTTTGGCTAATGTACACAGAGCTTCTTACAGCAAAAGAAACTTTGGCTACAAATTAACAATAAACAACGCAAAGAAGTATGTGCAGCCACCAACGAAAGAATACACTATATGACACAGAAATAAGAAAAAAAAAAAAAAATCCGTCAAAAGATCTTTTTTAATAACCATTGATGGAAATGCAAAGAAAATGGGATACCTTGAGGTATGTGTTGACGACTTTGTACATGCCATCGAGCAGCTTGTCCAGCGGCATGTTGGGGTCCTTGGCCGCATCAATCAAGAACCCGTCCACCAACTTGCCCACCTGCACCAGAGCGCCCTGCGACACGGGTGCGGCTGACAAGGATCGTCGCGTGCCGTCGAAGCTCACGCTCTCCGCCAAGCGTGACTGCCGGTGCCCGCCCGAGTGCGCCGGGCTCTCGTCGTCGGGGCTCCCGGACAGAGCCAGCGCCCGCAGTGCCGGCGGGAACCCCGCGCACCGCAGCGCGAACTCGTCGAGGATGGCCGACACGGCGTCCACGTCGTAGAGCGTGTCGGTGACGCAGGAGAGCGACGGGAGACCAGCAGGTCGGTGACGCTGGCCTCCTCCACGCCACCCTCCTGACCAGCGCCGCCTTGGACGCCGTGGACGCGCTCAGGATGTTGGCGGACTTGAGGAGCTTGAGCAGGAAGTTGCAGGAGACGGCGTCCCTCTCTGCCGGGAGCAGGCTGACGATCTTCTCCAGCAGGAGGCGGTGCCGCGTGGTGACCTGCTTCACGTCCGCCGCCCCGTCGTGGTCGTCGAACGGCTGGTCCGCCGAGAGCTACTGCCCGTCCTTGGCGACGTTAGGCAGCCACCGCCGCGCGTACGCCTTGAGCGCGTCGCCGACGGTCTTCTCGTGGACGGCCCCCGTGGACTTGTCGGCGACCATGATCCTCCAGAAGAGGTCGACGCCGAGCTCGGCGATGTCGTGCGCCCACCACGGCGATGCCGACGTCGACGACTTGGCCGGCAACGCGGTGTCCGGGCTGACGATGAGTGTGGCCATGGCGTCGACGCAGCGCGACGTGAGGCCCAGGTCCTAGCACAGCGGCGCGTAGTGGCGCGTGGAGTGGAGCACGCCCGGCGTGTCCTTCCACCGGCGGAGGAGGCACGAGGCGTGGAAGGCGTCGAGCTTGGCGGCCAGGTTGCCCTTGTCGGCGGCCTCAGACATCCCGAGGTGCGCCGCCGCGCGGTTGTGCGCGCTCAACGAGATGGTGATGCCGTAGCAGTACTTGGCGCAGCCCTCGAACGCCTCTGCACCGCCCGGGAAGCCCGGCAGCTCGACGACGTCGCAAGAACACCACACGATCAGAACACCATGAATGCAGAACTAAACCTGATGGAATCGATGCATGAGACACCGTCCGTCCTCGAGCCGCCAGATCCATCAGTTTCCCATCAGTAGGAGCAGCAACGACCGGCAGACGGTCGCAGAAGGTGGGCGAGTGGTGGCGCATCGACGGGCGACTGCGGTCGACGGACAGCAGCCCTCTGCGCAGGTGCTCCTTGCGGCGCGGCCAGCGCCCGTAGCTGGTCCACACGGCTTCTTGCCGCGACTGCAACCGGCCTGCGCGTGGCCCCACGGCAGGCTACCACCCAGCGCACCCACCGCGACCCGGTGTTCGCCGGTTTCGCGCGATGACCGCGCCATCCGCGCGGCTCCAGCCTTCGCTGCGGACAGGTCCTGACGGACAGGTCGCTGAGGAAACTGATGGATTTCTCCGGCTCGAGGACAGATGGTGGCGGGGAACACCGACGATGAGGAATCGGGACAGCTATATTGCGGCGGCTTGCAGTGCTCGGATGAATGGGTAGATGGGGCGGCGGCGCCCGAGGACGGGGTCGTAGTGGAGGTGGAGGGGACGGTGACGGTCCGTGCATTAAGTACGGCGGCGGCGGACAACCCAGGCGTCGAGAGGTAGCGACGCGAAGAGGCCGCCCAATCAGCTAAACATGAAATGGAAGGAGGAAGGGGAAGAGGCCGCGCGATTTTTTTACCCCCTCGAGAGGAATGAACGTCGCGGAGGAAAGGGATGCGTCGCGGTGCGTGCGGAGGAAAGGGATGCCTACGTGTATGTCCTGCATGCTCGCTAGTGGGGGTTTGCTACCAACGAAGATATAGATATAGATTTTTACATAAATATAATTTATTTTGTTACGATTTATTTTATCAATGAAGATATTTGAATATTAATTAATTTATTTTATGATTTACATAAATATTTTTAAATAAAGACGGATGTCAAAAACATGAAGTTCAAAAAGTCGTAAAACGACGAACTCCATTTGGACAGAGGGAGTAGACCGCAAAAAAAAAAAAAAAAAAAAAAAAAAAAAATCTTTGGTAAGTATCTATCTATCTATCTATTTATTTATTTATAACCCCTATATAGATAAAGCCCACTGGGGGAGTTTTTGTGCAGAGGTGACACATCAGCGTGCTTCCGTTACTGTTCCCTCCTGCCGAGCTGCGTTTTTCCCCTCCCTCTCTCCGGCGTCCGATCCGCGTCTCGGCCTCTTCCCCTCCGCGTCGCTCTGGAAGCCGACCGTCCTCCTAGAAACTGAAGCCCAAGAGCCATCCATGAAGAGCCAGCGCGAATTGAAGTGGGCAGCGGCATCATCCTGACTCCGGCCGTCCCTTCCCCTTCCCCTCGCCTCCCCCAATTCCCCCATTGCCCATAAGATCCTCTCTCCATGACCACAGGTGGGCTCACTCCATTCACCGTGAACAGATGAATACGGAAGGCGTTCCAGCTGCCGTAGGTGTAGCGGAGCCGCGGCGTGGGCAGCACCTGCAGATCGCTTCTGATGGGATCCCACACGAGGAGGTCCTCTTGCGCGGACCGGCTGAGGAGGACGCGGCCATGGCGCTCCGCTCGTGACCGCGCCGCCGCCGCGAGAGATAGGGCAACGACGCCGCCGTCAACCGCCCTCGCCTGCCAGCAACACATCTTCCCAGCGCCTCCCCCTAAAATCCCAGAATAGCCTCTCCCGGAGAGGTCGCGCTGCACCGACACCGCTGCCTCCGGCCGCTCCACCCTCGCCCTTCGTCACGCCCTCACGTTGCCTCCCGCCGTGCCCCGGCTGCACCTCACGACAGACCCCGACGCGCACGACCGACGCAGGACAGGAGATGGGAGAGAACCGCCGCCGTCTCTGCTCTGCTCATCTCCGTGGCAAGCGCCCCCGCCTCGCTCCGTCTCGGTCCCTGTCACGGCGCACCGCATGCTGCTCAGACGCGACCCGCCGTGCCTCTCTGCTCGCCCAGAGCCGAACGCCGCCGAGGCCAGAACGCCGTTGTGACGCCGGACGCGGCAAGCAGCACCGCTGCCACGGCTCGCACTGGCCCGTGCTCGCCAAAGCTACAACGCCGGCGTGCCGCCACTCACTGCCGCGACGATGCAACTGGGGAAACCCCGCGACGAGGCACCACGGCGGCCCCGCCACTCAGGGTCGCCCGACACGCGAGACGCGCCGCACCTCCGGAGTCCGGACTCACGAGGCGTCTGTCGTCGCGCGCGCAAGATCCGGCAGCGAAGAACGAGACTGGGCCGGCCGCAAGCGGGAGCTCCGCCCAGCCGCGAGCGTGACGGCGAGGCCGCTGCCGGCCGCGTGCGCCTCTCAAGCTGCTGAAGCCACGCAAGCCGTGTGTGTGGGGCGCGCGTCGGCCACGGACAGGGACGGGGACGGGACGGTCAGCGCCCAGGTCGCGGCACCGCGGGGCGCGACGCGGCCACAGTTGCCGCATGGCAAGGACGCAAGCCACTAGCGCTATCACCTTCTTCGAATCCAAGCAGGCAACGATGGGGCACCACGACAGCTATGGCAACGGTGTCCTGGTTCTCTGGTGGCTAACGCATGAGCATCTTCTGTCTTTTCTTTTTGCAAATAGCGTCTCCCATCCTCGATCTGAAGAGGTTCCTTTTCATGATGTATTTGATTGATTTCTATACAAATCTGATGGTGTAAGACTGAAATAACAAAGGAGTAAATGAAGCAGCTACATTGTGAAAAAAAAATGAAGCAGCTACATGCACGAATTTAGAACGTATGATTTGAGAATTTGATTATTGATTTGATTCGTCATGTATGCGGCTCCTAGAGTGCAGACAAAAGAAAAAGAATCTTACTACTAATAATTGTGACTCCATAATGCAAACCAAAAAAAAAGGTTACTACTACTTCAGGTGGTGTGTTTTTTATCTCAAAACTTTGGTAGGAATCTTACTACTAATTCAGAGAGGAAAAGGATAAAGTTTCAAAAAAAAAAAAATACTACTAATTGAGAGAATCTAACTCTGATTTTGAAAAAAAAATCTTCCCACTAATTCAGAGAAAGGAGTAAGGGAGACAATTTAGAATCTTATGACTAGATGGATAGAGGAAGCATTTAAATGAACAAAGAGTACGGATAGTCTAATTCACTTCGGAGTTCCCGTATAGTTTTAGTTTAGATATTCTATACAATATATGACAAGATTCCTCCTCCGTACCCGCAACAACGCACATCTTTAATCTATTAATATACAAGTCATCTACATAAGCTATGTATTATAATAAATTTATTTTTAAGAAAATTCCGCGGCAACGCGCGGGGGTATTCTTCTAGTAGAACCCATATTTACAGAGCGCAAGAAAATTCTTGGTCTGGCACGGCTCAGACCTCCCTCCTGTAGTCCTGCAGCCGGCTGGAGCGTCACGGACATGGCGTCCTCAATCTCCCTCCTGCAGCAGTGCGGCCGGTTGATGGAGATTGTGTTGGAGCCTGGATATTCTATGGTGGTCGGTAATCTTGCTCGCCCGCATAAACAGTTGTAGTTATGCCTCAGTGTAGCAGTAGTTGTCCCCCTATCGATCTAGTAGTTAGTTACAAGTGTTGTTACAAGTGAATTGCGTAGTTTTGTCAGTTGAGTTGTTATCTAAAATTGATGCATAGCCAGTTTCATTATTGCAACGTCAATCATCAGTCTATATACCTATAGCCAAACATCTATGCCTGTTTTAAATCTCTGAACTTAATAGATGATGGCTAATTCGCTAAACAGAATTCAGTTTTTTTATTTGGAAATTTGATGTTTCTACCCCTATTCTAGAGGGTAATGGTGATTTTGCCCTTCTTTTTAAACTATGTCATTCTACCCTCGTTATTTTTGAACGAACCTCCCGTCTACGTGACGGATAGGGGTGATAAAAAGCTCTTTAATTTAGCCTAGCAAATTTAAGGATCAGACCAGATTAGGATCAGATTGTAAAATTATATAATTTTGAATTAATAATGGAAAGAGCCAATGTCACACCCCAAAGGGCCGGGGCCCCGGAGGGGCGGGCCAAAAGCTTTAAGGCGGCGGGCAGGCCCCCCCCCTGCCGCCGCCGCCGCCGCCGCTTGACCTCTGCAACTTCTTCGGTAATTAAAGTGCGAGTTTGATCATGATAAGATTAGGACTTTTTGTGGTAAAGGGACATTCCACTCTATAAAGAAATCTCCTGTTAAAAGAAAAATAAGGATTGCTTGTAAAAGGGACCTTTTCCTATTCTTCTTCTACCTCTACGAGCACCCAAGGCGCCCCCATCCGAGACTTGAGGTCAAGACTCCTCTCTCACCAACTTGTATCCCCTACTACGAGCAGCACCCCCGTGAGAATATTAAGAACCGGGATAACACAAGGCAACCAAAGCTAAGAAGTTGCTCCAAATTGGGCGTAGGGCATCCATGCCTGAACTAGGATAAACCCCTGTGTCCCCCACATCTTCTCTTCTTCTTGTGTCATTCCACGCACACCATCCGGAGCAAGGGCACACAACACATTTTTACTAGTCGGTTTCTCTCTGGACCCCCCACCACCACCACCACCTTCGTTCTCGAACACCGACATTAGTGCACATTACAAATGAAACAGCAGAATATTAAGAAGTTTCTCAGTGACAATAAAAAAGATAATATTGACGAAATGCATATAATATTCACTGTTCGATAGCATTAAGAAGTTGCTCAGTGATAATAGAAAAGATAATATTGACGAAATGCATATAATATTCCGCTGTTTGTGCCAACACGAACATAAAGGGAAAAGCGCGAGACGCCAACAGTGAATCAGCTCTTGGTGAGGCTTGCACTAAGGAGTCAGAAGATGAAGCTCACTTGAAAAAGCTTGATGAAGAGTAGAAATATGACTTGAAGGAGCTTCAAAAGAATGAGTAGAAAATTATATTCCGTCACATTTTGATCTCTTTAGATAGGTCTAGTCTATATATCAAAAATATAACATTAACAAGACTATCTTTGTAATTCATATGCAAGATTGTAATAAGAGAAATAGGGACTTGAATAAGGAAGAATTCTCCATAATAATATATTACCAAGTATTACTTCTTCCTAGGAGACAAGCTCTCCTTGTAGCTAGAAAATTATATTCCAGATCTCTCAGATTGGTCTAGTCTATATATCAAGACTATAAAATGAACAAGATTATACTCTAATTCATATCAAGATTGTAATAAGAGAAATAGACTTGAATAAGGAAGAATTATCCATAATAATATATACTTCTTCCTAGGAGACAAGCCCTCCTTGTAGCTCTTCTACTCCAATTCTAACAAGTGGCTAACTAAAAAGAATGAGAGAGTAGGTAAAGAGTGAGGTGTGTAGCTCCAAGAGTGGTTTCTGAGAGTGAGGGAGAGAGAGAGCTACTACTTATAGGATGAGGGGAGGGGGTAAAGTGCAAAATTCACTCGAAGCCGCCTTCACCCTGGCGTCCAGGTCTGCTGAACTGGTTGCCGACCATGCGCACCACCCTCCACTATTTTCGGATCTCTTCAGGTTACTCAGATTCCGGATCTCTTTAGTTTGCCCTAGCTTTGTCAACCTGTATACTTTTGTTTTATTTAAAACTCATTCTTGCTCTCATCTTATAAATGGTAAAAAGGTAACAATCCTTTGTCCCCAATAGTTTCTGCTGACTTTGATTTTGACACCACCTATGAAAGAAAATGTGTGGTAGTGCTAAGTAACAGGCTAACAGCCAAGAATTCCCTCATCATCCCCACCAGTCCACCAATGACCCTCTTTATTCTTCAACCCAATTTTGTGTCATGCAGTACACAATACTGTTTGTGTGTAGTAATACAATCTCACAAGTAAGGAGTAGTACATAAATTCTGGTCATAATAGTCCGCTTTGGTAATTGTGGTTAGTGTATGGGAGGAGTACATCATATTGGTCTAGTCTATATATTAAGACTGTACAATACAAGATTATACATCACACAGTATAAATACCCTAAGAGCAACCACAATGTGTCTGTAAACCAGTCCATAGGGACTAAAATATTCATTATGGGCTACCTGAAACATTGTGAGAGGAGGAGCGAAAGCGCCTTCCATTGGTCCACTATTTTTGTCCATAGCGTTATGGACCGTCCATAGCTTTATACTTTTGTTTTAAAAAATATTTCATTCTCTCCCGATTTTCACCGGCTGGAATGTGTCGTAGTGCTAAGTCGCCCAAGAATTGCCCGTGACCGCGAGATGACCCTCGTTCTTCAACCCAATTTTGTGTCATGCGCCTCCGATACTTTTTGTGTGTAGCCATACAATCTCACAAGCCGCGAGGTCATAATAGTCGCTTTGGTAATTGTGGTTAGTGTATGGGAGGTACACATCATATGCCGGCAATACCGGTACATCACACAATATAAATACCTAAGAGCAACCACAATCGTAATTCGCCGTCCATAGGGACTAAAATATTCATTATCGAAACATTGTGAGAGGAGGGCATTGATCCATTGGTGATCCTCGTTGAGGACCGTCCATAGCGATTAAAAAATATTTCATTCTCTCCCGTCTCGGCGAGGCCGCCCTTGCCGTGACCACCCATGCCACCCCCAAGGCCGCCCGCGGCGGCCATCGCGCCGCGGGCCACGCCGCCATAGCCGCGATCACGGCCAATCAATCCGGCAGTGCGCCGCAGAAGAGCCACCCATGCCACCCAGAAGCCGCCCGGTGCACCCGCTCAAATAGGCCACGGTCAACTTTGTGCGCAGGAAGAGCAGCGGCCTTAACTCGATTGAGCCATGGGGAGTCAATCCAACAAGCTATCCTGCCGAAGGGGCTCCGACATCGAGAAGATCGGGGCGGAAGGAGAAGGGGATCGGGAAGAAAGAAGGTCCCGTGTGTACAAGGGATGAATGTTTTCTTAATTATTTTTAGAGTAAATTGCACCCACCATGCAACAACTTGTCATGTGGGTGCAGATTGGTCCAACAACTTGTAATATGCTCAGTCCACTATAATAACTTGTTAGGTGGGTGTGGATTGGTCTAACAAGTTGTAAAGTGCTTGATTTATTACAACAACTTGTCAAATGGGTGCAAATTGATCCAAAATCATATAAAATAATCAATTTAACACATAACATTTATATAGGTGGGTGCATATTAGTTCAAAAATTTGTGTAAAATGCTTAATTTAGTGTACTACCTAAAAATTTGTGCATATTAGATTACCGATGAGTAAAATCCATTTGTAGGTTCTTGAACTTGTCATGAGGTCTCATCTAGGTCCATGTACTTAGAAAACTAGGTAAACAGGTCTCCGAACTTGTCATGAGATATCATCCAGGTCCAAAAACCGGGTTTGGTAGGCGGTTTTGCTACTGATGAAAGTGGTTTTTTTTTTTTTTTTTCTTTTTCAATTTAGATTGAATCTTTGAAAAATCATAGTAAATTATAGAAAAATCATAAAATGAAAAATCTAATTCTTTTAGACTTCACGTGAGTAGATCTACAAGTGAACATATATAGTACAAAAAGTTTTATTGTAGCTTTAGATCTATGCTTTTTACATTAATTGAAATAATTCGTAGCTTCACTCTAATTATTTTATTGGACTAAAGCATATCATATTATATATACTCACTAGCGTACACATGCGCATGTGGAGTCAAACAAAATTAGATTTCTATTTTATAATTTTTTTTGATTTACTATGATTTTTTAAAGATTTAGCCAAATAAATAACAAAAAAAAAAAAAGCTTAAGTAGTAAAAATTTTGTACTAAGTTATACCATATTATATATTCACTTGTAGATCTACTCATGTAAAATTTTGTACTTAAGTATACTATATTATATGTTCACTCGTAGATCTACTCACGTGAAGTATAAAAAATTAGATTTTTCATTTTATGATTTTCCTATAATTTACTATGATTTTTCAAAGATTCAATCTAAATTGAAAAAAAAAAAAAAAAAGACAAAAACCACTTTCATTGTAGCAAAACCGCCTATCAAACCCGGTTTTGGACCTAGATGAGACCTCGTGACAAGTTTAGGGACTGTTTACCTAGTTTCTTAAGTACAGGGACCTAGATGGAACCTCATGACAAGTTCAAGGACCTACAATTGGATTTTACTCATTACCGAGATCTAGAGACTAAACTAGTAGATGAAGCTTTAAAAATATTTATGAAAAACTTATAAAAGGTATTAATTGTTAGTACATATTATCACATTTGGCTATTTAGCTAAACAGTAAATTCATATAATCAAACTTGAAATCAATATTGAATATTAAATTAAAAATTTCCTAATTAGAATTTAATCTTTGTATAAAAAAAACAAGTTAACGAAGACATAACAATAATTTTCTAAACACCAAATCCTCACCCGAAAAATGTTACCATCACTACGGGGAATATCAATTGTTAAATAATGCACAAGATAACTTGTTCCGACGTGAATATACTATTATCCCTCTGTATTGTTTGTGATAACATTTGGACTGCATTGATTTGGACACTAAGTTAAGCATTTTATAAGTTTTTGGACTAATTTGCACCCAACTATTACCATTTTATAACTTGTGGTACCAATTTGCACCCACATTGTCAAGTTTCTTGTAGTAGATTGAGCATAGTATAGATTATTGCACTAATCTCGCACCCATCTGACGAGTTGTTTGTGGTAAATATTATCTTACCATGAGATAACTAGGCTCAAAAGAAACGTCTTGTAATGTACATCTAAACTATGTAATTAATTATTTTTTTTACCTACCTTTATGAACTCCACGTCATAGCAAAATCCATAACTATCGGTGACACTAGGCCCGCTCTTATGGAGCACCTAGTCCATATACATTGGCCTTGCTCTTGTTTAGATGGCTAAAATTTCTAACCTAACTTTCAAGTTTTTCCACTCTCTCCATCACATCACATTAAATACACCAAAAGACATTTGTTCGGAGTATAAAATGTAGGTAAAAAAATATCTAATTACACAGTTTAGATGTACATTACGAGAGCGTTTCTTTTTGAGCCTAGTTATCTCATGGTAAGATAATATTTACCATAAACAAACGAAACATGATACAATACGCTACAAGAGTTCGAACAGTGTTTTTTGCTAATTTTTCTGACATCTAAATAAAAGTCGCCGCTGTACATTGAACTGTGGAGTGAGGTGAGCACAAGACAAAACCTGGAATCGTTCATCCAGCCCCAGCCAGCCAGCCTCCAAGTCCAAGACAAGGGGGACCCCTGCCTACCACACCCCCACCCATTCTGTTTTCTTGGATCCCTCACTACCACACACACTGCCGCTGCCGCCGGCCAGTGGCCACTGCCATTGCTGCCATTGCTTGCCCATAAAATTTTTCAAACCCCTGACGCTGCCTCCGCCATAACCCATCTTCTCCCCAATTCGCCCACCCTCCCGATCGTCGGAGCAAGCAATGTGCCCCAGAGCGACGGCTCAGCACTGCGGCGACGCAATGACTAGCGTGTGTTCGTTCGTGGAGGAGGAGTACATCGACCTGGATCTCAGCTCGTGCGGGGATTTCGAGTTCCGGGTGCGCCGGAGCGGCGCGCCAGACGAGCTTCTCTGCCGGGGCAGGCTGCAGCCGCCGCCGGCTGACAAGGCCGCGCCACCGAGGCCTGGCGGCAAGGCGCAGGAGGTTGGCGTTGGCGTCGGCGGCGGAGGCAGGAGGAGCGCCGCGACGGTGGCGCCGCTGCAGCACTCCCACTCCGCTGGGTGCCGCGACGACGTCACGCAGCAGCCGGTGGCGAGGCTGCGCACCGAGTGCTCCCGCCGCAGGAAGGCGGCGCGGACGGTGCACGCGAAGCTGCTGGCGTCCCGCGCCTTCTTCTGGTCTCTGTTCGCCAGGACCTCGTGCTCCGACGAGCAATGCCGCGGCGCCGAGGTTCGGGCCAGCACCAGAGCGGCTACGGCACGACCCGGCGAGACGAAGAGCACGGCCTGCAAGGCGGCGTTTGGCCAGATCAAGAACGCCCACGGCTACCACAGCAGCAGCGGCAGGGCGGCGCCGACCACCCTGCGGAGCAGCATCGAGCAGGAGAAGCTGATGGACGAGGAGGAGCTCGCCGCGGCCTCAGCCGCCGCCCGCCAGCGCAAGTCCTTCTCCGGCGTGATCAAGTGGCGGCACGCAGCAGCGACGACGGCGGCAGCAGCGCCTCCCCACCGCGGCGCCGGCGAAGCCACTGTCGTCGTCCTCGGCGAGGAGGAGCTCGTGCTCCTGGGTTGGCGGCGTCGGCGGGCCGGCTCTGAAGCGTAGCAGCAGCGCCCGGTCGGAGTCGGAGGGCCTGATCCAGGGCGCCATCGCCTACTGCAAGCGGTCGCAGCAGCAGCTCGGGCTCGCCAGGAAGAGCGTCAGCGACGGCGCTGCCTTCTGCTCCGCCGCCTCCGCGCCTTCCTCCTGGCCGGCTCGATCAGCTGCAGTAGCTTACTGCCACTAGCCGTGAGTGAGTGAGTGAGCGAGCCCGTGACGTGTGCAAAAAACGGATGGGATTTCAAAAGTGACCACATCAATCAATAATAATGTCAAGTTTATCCTTTCTTTTTCTTTGCATATATATATAATAAAGCCAATTTCTTCTTCAATCAGATAATTTATTTTACAAAGCCCGGGATTTGTGGAAAAAAATGAAAATAATTAGAGGTTGGTAGTCCGTTCTCTAGAAAGAGATGGTATGGAGACCGGACCGAACATCCTGTGCGGCGGCATTCAGGTTTCAGAGTGCTGTAGGTGACGCCATCGTTGTTATAACAAAAAAAAACAAGAGGACCACGACGTTGTCTTCGTCGGCGTTACTCCTGGTCTGCCGTGGCGGGGTGTGCCGGCCGGCCGGCCGTTGCTTGCTGGCTGAGGATTGCCTGACCAGCTGCCGGGCCGCTCGCTCATTCAGTGCGAGTAAAGATGGCCAGAATAGGGTGGTCTGAAGGGCAACGTCAGCGCGGCAGAGCAACTACGACAACCACTGTAGCACTGGTACTACCAGCAGCCGCGGCAGTGGCATCTGCCATCCACGAGCAGGTGCCGGCAAGCTGGGGCGATTGTTCAGGGCCTCAAATGTACATTAAGTAGGAGTAAGGGGAAATTAATCCTTGAATAGAGGCCAGCACAATCAGAGCTTAATGGTATTGGCCCAACGCGGCCCATAATTATCCACAAGCCTGCCTCGATGGATGGATGGATTTTTATCCCAAAATTATCTACTGTTATATCTTGGATTAGTTGATTGGGTCGTCATCGTTTTATGATATTATTGAGGGCGATTTGTTTATCAGTACGGAGCTTATAGAATTATGAGGCATGATTCTGGCCATGGAAAAATACAAATAAACAAAAAAGAAATTAATACAGCAATTTCAGCGGACTTTTTTGTTCAGGGGCCTCCAAATCATCGGTACGGCCCTGCTGCGAGCAGGTGCAGCAGCAGCTGGCTGCTCTATCAAAACAGCAAGGGGAAAGAAAGAGAGAGAGCGATGGAAGCGCACGCGGCACGTAGGGGCCGGCCGCGGTGTGGGTGGATGGATGGATTCTCGCGGCGATGCCGCTGGGGAATTGGAATGGAGTGGAGTGGATCGGCATCGGCATCGGCATCGGCGGCATGATGGGCGGGCGGATCACCGAGGAAAAGCGCGCAACGCGATAGGCCGTCGAAAGCGTCGGCATCATTGGAGGCCGGAAAGGTGCGAGGCGATGAAGGTGCGCGCAACAACCCGCACCCGCGGCTGGCCCTGGCCCTGGCCAATTGCCAAGGCGCCGTGACCGGACCGGACGGCCAATTGTCATGGTCGGCCGGTCGCTCGCTCCGGCGGGCAATGTGGTCGTACTACCACTGTGCTGGTGGTACTAGCGGCCTTAATTCTTTGACCGCATTCAATGGCCGTGACAAGAATGGCATGTCGTTCCTTGTTCGTCGTTGAAACATGTAAAACAGACACGAACGAATTCGGGGGTGGTTGGGTGGTGATTGATGAACTTATATGGTCCAACCGAGATTGCAGATGGAGATTTCCGTTCAAAAAGAAGAACAAAAAAAGATTGAAGATGGAGATCGTGCGAAGGAACTTTTAAAACAAATGGGATACTTCTGCCGGCCAACTGAGTACTACAAAAATGTCTCTTGGCACCACATTGCTCGTTTATATTCTGGATGGTTGGAATCAAAAGGTTCAAATCGCATGCCATGATTGGATTACCAAATAAGTGAAGGTGGGTTTTCCGTTGCTGCTGGAATGTTTAGCGCGACAGGCTAATCGGAGGGACTTTTCCGAGGGCTGAGGCTATGAGGCAACGAACATGCCGAACATGCACGGATCGGCAAAGCAGGCGAGAAATTTCACGCTTTGGAGCCCGGAGATTGAGATGATAAAAGCCCCTTTGCACGGGCAACAACTTGGCGGCCGGGCTCGCCTCTCACACACTCCGTGGCCCTGCTTCCGCTTCGCTTTGCCCCAGTTTTCTCCAGGCAATGCCAAAGGCGCTGCTCTACTCGAGTAGCGGTAAAAGGCTCGAGAGCGCAGCAGCAAACGTAAAAAGACCTTTGCTTTGCCTTTGGCCCTTTGAGCGAGCTCCTCGCCATGTGACGGCATGGAACTGGAAGGAGAGACGGGAACGAGATGAGATCGAAGAGATGATGCGTCGGGTTGGGTGCCACGTACAGCTACAGCTACAGCTACGCTGCGCCGGCGGCCGGCCCTGTATAAAAGAGCTGTACTATACTAGGCTAGTAGCGCTGCTACAGTAGTGGAGTATCATGAGGCCTTTTGGATCTGTTGGTTACACTAGTTTCTCTCAATGGCGATAAGGATCGCTGCTGGCTGGCCCTTTGCCTTGCCTGCGTACTGTACGCTGCCTGCGTACTGTACGTGGCTGGCTGGCTGGCCCAGTGCGTGCGGGCGCGCATGCATGTGTAGGAGCCGGAACGCGTGGACCTTTCGCTGTTGTCCAACAGACCAACAAACACACGCAGCACAGGCTGTGGTGGACTGGGGCAACAAAGGCGATGGCAACCGCTTTCAAAAAAAAAAGGCGATGGCAACCGGACCGGGGGGCGGCGCCGTGCTTTTCGAGTCTCCCCCGGCCCGGACGGACCCCCCGTCGCTCTTTGAGACACACACTGGCTGGCGTGCACGGGTCGTAGTAGTCTCTCGCTCGCGCGCTGAGACAGCACTGGTCACGATCACGACAGGCTTTACGTGTGTCTCGACTCTGCTGGAGGCTGCAGCTAGGAGACGACCGTTCGTCCAGGGGAGCATGAGAGAGACCGTACATAGCTCTGCTGTAGTACTACTGCGGCGGCAGTACAAGGTCAACTACTCCCGCGGTCGCTCAATTTTGTCCATCTACAGGACACTGCGGCGTCATTACTTTTCAGTGTCGTGTCGTCATGTGCTTCCGTTCCGTCCCAATGCCGGTAAATTCTCTCCTAGCTACAGTAGTACAGCAAGAATTTTTAGCCGCCACCGTCACAATAAAGGCATGTCTTACTGTAAAGCTTAGGTTTTCAAAAAACAAAAGACCTTGTAAAACTTAGATGAATATAGAAATAGTTTAGTTCAAACTTGCGTTAACAGAACATGCCAGCCAAGGGTTTGGCTGAAACTTTCCGAAACGCTTTTCATTTTTCTTTAATTTATCCTCAGTAAAAGAATATCCTTGAATAATAAATCTCTAACACACAAATTGTCTAGTAATAAATCAATCTCTAGAAGACTCCACGGTCCACGGACCTGTTTGGATGAACTAGGACCAGTGATTAGTAACTAGTAAAGTCACTAGTCCTGATCGTTGGGTTTTGTGGACTAGTGAACTACAACTAGTTGAGTCTTGAACTACTTGTTACTCCACTAACTAGTCCACCTGTCTTTCATGAGCTAGTTGTTAGTTCATCGTGCACCCCTCCCTTCTCTCTTTTTCATCAATCCAACCTTGAATTTCTGCAATTGGATGGTTATAGTGAATGCTATAGTATAATTAATATCCAACCCGAAAGTTGTCAAAAAAAAAAAATCCAACCCGAATTAGTGTGCAACTACTGGAATTAAGGAAGGCCAGTATTATGTTCTTTTTCCTATTATATTTATTAATATGTACTAAACTTGCTACTATTTATGAATTCAAATAGAGAAGCAGCATTTCAGCCTCTAGATAATTATTGCAGCTCTGAAACGAGGCATTGTATACTCCTTATAAACTCTTGTAGCCCTACAAATTATGTTCCGGAAGGAAATAAATCCGGTACTCTGAGATGTTTAGAAACGCTTCCGAGTTTGTAGATTGCTGGGCCAGTTTTATCGTGCACAATCGTGGGCTAGAGGGGTTAGTCCAGATAGCTGGATCACAGGCCTTGTTAGCCTAAAGGACTTGTTACCGGCCTTATGCATTTATGCGTTAAGTGGTAAGAGACTCGACAACGAGACGTAATGGTGACTTCCGGATTTGAAGAATTCTGCATGCTCCACTTAATTTTTTTAAAAAAACAACACGAGGTATAGCTCACAGATAATTACACACGGAATACTTTTGCACTTGTACTCCACCATGTCAGCTTCCGGGCTTCCGGCCGAAACACCAGCGTTCCTAATCAATCGTACGATGGCTTCAGCTGGTGCTTCCATTCCGAAGGTGCCCAGCCTCGCTGCCGTCGTCATCTTCTTCTTCTTCCTGCTGCTGATCCTCAGGGGGGGGACAAAATGCAGCGATTATTGTCGCGCCAAGTGCTCCTTGGGCTGTGAGGACAGTGGCTCGGCTTGTACCACCGGCAACATCATCTGCAAGACTGCAAGCACTATCCTGAAACACTTCGGAGCCTGCTACAGCCGCTGCACCGACGACTGCATCTGAATCTGATCGATTGCAAGCACCGTTTGTTTTTATTGTACATATATACACCCGAGCTCAAAATTACGTGTGTAGTTAGTTTTGTATTTACTATTATGTTCTGAAGTTCACTTAAATTTCATCTGATTGGCACGTTGATTCTACGTAAATATAGCGTGGTTCTGCAAGAGTTTGGGCCACGGGCAGGCTCGTATGCAGGTACCTCGGCCCATCTGGCCCAGTTAAGTAGAGCAAGCACATTACCCGCTAGAAAAGGCCTACACGCGCACACCCATTCCTCATAATAATGGAGAATTGTTCCCTAAAAATGGTAATTGGGAGATAATTAAGGGGAAATAAACTAATTTTCTTTTCGATCCTTTCTAAATTTCATGGGGAATGATTGGTCCAAAGGAGTCATTAAGTCATGAACTACTATTTTCTGACTCGGTTTCTGAAGCTACATTATCCATATCTCATTTGGTTACTCACCCTAATCCACGGATCTAGAAACACCATAAAGGGAGAGCTAAAAATAGTATGAGTGACTTTTAAACTGCATGAGGTAGGGCTAACTCTGTATTTGCATGAACTATCTAGCTAAATATAGTTATTGCTTAAGAGACACCCCGGGTGTAGATCCGCCCCTGCCACATGTTCGAGACTCCACATATATAGAGATGAATTGAAGTAAAATTAAAAAGTAAACCAAGTTCTACCGTAATCCAAGTAAATTAGCTATGCATGTTTTTGGTGATTAGCATAATAAGTCATAAGTGTGTGTGTGTGTTACCTTATCTTTGAAAAGTTAAAATTAAAGCACCTTTTTTCCGATCGGCTACAATTTGGATGCACACAACCCGCACACTCACATCACAAGCACACACGCGCACATGCATAGCATCGACCCTATCTATTAAGGGTTCTATGTTGTTTAGCTGTTGAGGGATCAAGATGTGTTTATACGGTCGTGGCTCCACTGCCACATTTAGTGGCAATGTTAATATCAATTTTCTTTGCTTGCACGGTGAAAACAATCTAAAAAAATGCAAGGATTTTTTTTTGTTATTCTTATCAACGTTAGGTTAAACCAAACAAGCCAATGGGTCATATATGGAAATATCAAAAATTTTGTTCATTGAAAATACTCCCTCTGTCCAAGAAAACATGCAATTCTCGTTTTTCGGAGAAGTCAATCGATTCCAATTTTAACTAAATTTATATAAAAGACTACAAACATTTATAATACAAAATTATTATAAATAGATTCGTGATGGAATATATTTTTATAATAAATTTTGTTTGTCCCTACAAAACGAGAGAGAAGATCGCGAGCCATTGCCGCCATTGCACGACCTCATCCATTTTAGAATCGTACTCTCTTTGGGATGGTATTAGAAGTCGTTTAGGACAGCGACACGGTCTCCAAAACACAACTTTAATCTCTTATTATTATAAAAATATTTATGAAGATGTGATATATGTTTACTTTTATCAAAGTATTTTTTAAGACAAATCTACTCATATAATTTTTTACAATTACAAAGTCAACAACTTAAAAGTTATTGATGATTTATATTCTCGATGTTTGACACAAACCTTGTCCAAAAACGACTTCTAATACCATCCCAGTGGGAGTAGTAATTATCACATACTCAAGGTTGATCGTAGTAATTAAAAAAGAACCCTGGAGCAATTAACTTTTAAATTTATGACCTTATATGTAACACATATAATCGAACACCTTGGTCACCTTCACCTTTTGCCTCATGTGTCCAAAGTGAACAACCATTACGATGAAAGTGCATGGAGCATATGGTCAATTGGTCATCTTCGTCAGTCGTCACTATGGCATGATTCTAATAAATTTCATTTGACTACCATACTTACTTGAGTCATAGTCAGAAAATGTAAAGTGCATGGTCGTCTAGAAATAACACGGCTACAGCTTCTAACAAAATTTTAGCTACTTGGGTCACAGAGAAGTCAATAACAAGGCCAGTGGTGCACTGGCGTGGCAACACTGCGCTATCATGACTTTAGCAATCTAGCTTTTTCCTCTTGACCAAGACAAATTTTGCTAATCTCACAGGAGGCGTACAGGGTTAATTCTAATTGTAGCTAGGTTTATTCGCTTGGACAGTAGTTGGATCGCCATTATATTTGCTATATATGGAACAAAAATGTTAGCCCGGTCCGAATTGAAGCACGGCAACACGTCGGTGGATGGTCAGATCAGATGGCGTACATCCTCTTGTACTCCTCCTCGGCGACCCACTCGCCCTCCGACAAGCCGGAGCCGGAGAAGGAGCGAGAGCGGGAGCGGCTGAGCAATGCCCTGCGCTTGACGGCCCGAAGCCGCTTGGCCTCCATGCGGTGCGCGATGACCCAGTAGAGCATGGTGCCGATGGTGGTGATGAGGATGGTGGCGCCCATGATGGTGATGGACACGGCCAGCCACCGCTCGGCGCGGCCCACCACCACGAAGGACAGCGCCAGGAAGGAGATGCTGATGAGCACGCAGGCCATCCACATGAGCTTGTTGATCACCGCCATCATCTGCTTCTTGGCCTTGGGCTCGATCACCACCACCGACGTCTGCACCACCACGACGGCCAGCGAGATGAAGAGCGACACCGAGTCGAAGACGAAGAAGATGATGAAGTCCGTCTTGTGCGAGATGTTGGCCTCGCCCAGATCCTTGCCGAGCGCCAGGCTGCTGCTCGGGTCCGCGACGTACTCCCCGGGCACCGTGAAGATGCCCGCGAACGCCACCGTCGCGATCAGCACGGCCACCACCGTCGTCGAGTTGATGGCGTTGTTCAGCCCTTCCTCGTGCAGCTTGTTGATGCGCCGCGAGATGTTCTGCATGCGCGCGCGCGTCTGCCGCGTCTGCTCCAGCTGCGAGTGCACCTCGTGCTTGATGTCGCTCACCTGCTGCTTCAGCTCGTGCTGCTGCTGCTTGTTGCCGCCGGGGTTGATGGCGTGCGCCGACTGCACGCCGTGCTCCGCCAGCAGCTCCGCCACGTCCTTGTTGCCCATCTTCTCCGCCGTGTCAAGCGGGGTCTCGCGGGACCGGTTGATCGCCTTGACGTCCGTGTCGGGCATGGTGACCAGCCGCCTGATGATGTCATGCCGCGCCTTGCGCGCCGCGATGTGCAGCGCGGTGTTGTCCTTGTTGTCCGTCTGGTTCAGCAGCGCCGGCTCGGCGGCGAGGAGCGCGTCCACGAGGTCCAGCCGGGTGCCCTTGGAGGCCATGTGCAGCGCGGTCTGGCCCTTCTTGTCCGTGCGCAGCGCGATGCTGGGCTCCGCCTCCAGCAGCGCGCGCACCACCTCCACGTGCCCGTTCCGCGCCGCCGAGTGCAGCGCCGTCTTGCCGTTGCTGCGCGCGATCAGCGCCAGGCTCGCGTCCACCTCCAGCAGGATCCTCACCACGTCCACATGCCCCTGCGTCGCCGCCGTGTTCAGCGCCGTCGTGTTCGACGAGTCCACCGTCATCGCCAGCTGAGGCCGCACCTGCAGCAGCTCCCTCACGACGTCTGTACATGATGGAACGGGACATGAGCGTTCGGTCGACTCGAGGTTTATCAATGGCGATGCATATGCATGAGGAAAAGCAAAGCAATCAATCAATACCTACATCCCCTTGCCTGGCGGCGATGTGGAGCGCGTCGTAGCCGCTGCGGGCCTTGATGCTGGCGGTGGCGACGTCGTGGTACTTGATCATCTCGGCCACCAGGGCCACGTACCCGTACTCGGCGGCCACGAACAGCGGCGTCTCCCCAGCATGGTTCTGCCTCGACAGCAGCGCCGCGAGCTCCTCGGCGTCCTTGCCGGACATCATCTCCCGCATGGACGCGAGCTGCCCGCCGCGCGCCGCCGCGTGCATCGCGGTGTCGTCCCGCTTCCCCGTCAGCTGCTTGGTCATCTTCTTGCGACGCGTCGCCGCCTGCGCGGCCCTCGGCGAGTCCATCGTCGCCGGCTGCTGCTGCAGCGGCGGCGGCCTGTACTCCTCGCCGCTGTCGCCGGTTTGGTTCTCGGCTTCCATCAAATCAAATCAAACTCCTCGGGGGCACGTCGTCAAACAATGGCTGCAATGACATCCCACGTTACTCCATTTTGCAGCATTTCTTCCCGCCTTTTGCCCCCCACTTGCCCAATTTACCTACTACAGTTCAGTTTTTTTTTTTTTTTTGGTTTCTCCCAATTCTAGGCTACTAGCCCTGTGGCAAAAACAATACCTACCCAAGCCCAGCTTAACGTGGAAATAAAATCCATGAATGATCGGGAAAAGGGCTTTTTTTTTTTTTTTTTTTTGAGAAGGAACATGTATTAATCTTGGTGCATTACACCGACCCTTTTACAAAAAAATCCCAAGAAAAGGAAAATTACAAAAGAAGTACAAAACTCTTGTTCATCTTCCTCGAAGCCTTCGGAGATCTGTTCGTCACCGCCGTCGAGCCGGCCGCTTCCCAATCGTCGTGGGGCACGAGAGCCAAACTCCACAAGGTGGAGGCGAGCAAGGAGGGCTTTAGGCGAATCAGCGGAATGCGCCTTCGGCCAACTCCGTACCCATGACGCATCCCGATTCCACCGCCGGCAACCCGAGCAAAGCTCGATTTTCACCAAAGAACATCTTCCTTGAGATTACCAGGGTCAACAACATCATTTGCACCGAAGAAAACGACGATGCGCGGCCCTCGACTCTGGACAGGGGTCCACGGCCTCCAGTTGACGTCGGAGAAGATCGCCATCGGAGAACGGAAGAAGCTGCGAGGTTTTTTTTTTTTTCGTCGCTTCCGCTTCGCTCGGCGTCGCCCGGGAAAAACAAAATACCTAACTCCCGCCCGAACAGCGAAAGCAAACCCCTAGGACTCGATCAAGACCCTACGAAGGCGTTGAAGAGCGGACCCCGCTCCTCGTCAACGAGGCGGGCCGAGGCGAGGCGGGGGCGGCGGCGGCGGCCCTTTCTTTTTCCGCGAGAGCCCTGGGCGGCGGAAGTAGAAAAAGTCCGAAAAGCCGCGTGGTTTGTTTGTTAACCAAGGAATGGTCGGTCAGAAGAGGGACACCGCCTGATCGGGAAAAAAGGGCTGACGATGACGAAAAAGAAAAGATGAAAAGGTCGATCCAGAAAGGAAGTGTGAATGAATGAAACAATTGTAAAAGGATGGCATGCAGCAACCAGCAAGTGCCCTTCCCACTCCATCTACACCCACACAAAAGCACCCCAATTTGCGTCAGAAAAACACACGATCGAATTAGGCTAGCCGCTAGCACAGATAGAAAACGATCGCAACGCGGCTAAGCAACCCCCATCGACCTCTCAATCATCTCATCTCGCCCTATGCAATGCAATGCAATCACCGCGAAAAGGCAGTCTGGAAGCAGATGAACCGGCAATGGCGAATCGATCGCACGAGCAGTGGAACTCATGATGGGAATCCGGAATCCGCGTTCGAAAAATAGAATCCGGCCGGGACGCCATGCGTGCCCCCGGGCATCTCTCTCCACGAACACGAGGAATTGGGCGGCGGCAGGCGGGGCAGGGCAGACACGCACACATGGGTGGCTGCCACTGCCAGGAGATGGAAAAAAAAAAAACATACCAGCGTGATGAGCTCTGCGACGCATCCTCCAGCTCGTGCATGTGAGCCATGGGGCCCCTCCTCTAATCCACAGGGAGGGCACACTGGCGGATCAGCGGATGATCACTGGATGCGAGGAAGAAGACAAGGGACGACGGGCTGGCGGATCGTCGTCGTTGTTAAATTAAATAAATTAACACAAGTTGGATCAACGCATGAGCAGGAATGGGGAAATGGAATCCAATTCCTGTGTTGTTTTTTTGATTGTCTCCCTTTTGTTTGTTTATTTACTCGTTATTATTGAAAAAAAAAAGAGATTTCTCTGCATGCCTTCTCGTTTTCTAGTGCCTAAATTAAGCAAACGATCGAGCATGACTAATTGTGAGCCGTGACGTGGATGCATAACTAACGCTGATTCAGAGCTATCGAGTTGGTTGGTGATCGCTGCAAATGTTAGGTGACGAGACGACCCATTTTTTTGTTTTTATTTATTTATTTATTACTTCGATTCGATTTCTTGTTCATGCATTATCGCTGGTTTAGAGCTATATGTTATTTTCCTCGTGGTGTATGCGTTTTCTTTTTAAAAACTCTGTGAATGTCGTTTTCGTGTTCATGCCCGAGAGGGGCCACGTTTTTCTACCACCTCTTGATTGGGTGTGATGGCGGCCGGAGCGATTGTTTTGGACGAGAGCTGCTCAGCGCCGGAAATTAACAAAGGTCACGGTGTCGACCGTCGACCGTTGACGCGGCACGAGTGCAGTGCAGCCTCATCTCATCCACTGACGTTGTTGGCAACGAGATAGATGCCGACACATCAACGGCCGGGACGCAGGCTACCGAGCGATCGGACGGACACCCGTTGCGTTGCTCGCCGACCAGTTCAAAACCGGGGAGGCGACTTGTGCAGATCATGCCGAGATTTCGCTGTCGGCGGTATGATCAGCTCAGGAACACTGACAGAGGAATATCACACATTCATATATGCTGGTTTAGGCTTCTTTGACACATATATTGTTATGTTTAGATACATAACAGATTTTATATATAAATCAAATTGACTTATACTCCGTAATTTGGAACGGAGGGAGTATTTATTGCGTCTTTTTCTAAAGCAAAGTTCATGGCAAATCCGGCTGGGATCAAAAGAATGTTCTTCTGTACTAGTACAAACTACCCCAGAAAGCCTGCACTCTACATACATAAATATACATACCACAAAGCGTGAGCTTTAGGTGTAGGAACTTTAGTTTACATGATTCGCATATGCGTAAAGCGAAATCTGGTGCTGGTGGTGGCGCACTGACGGACGACCTCCAGCTCCAGCTTCCATCCATCATCTATCCGCTCGGGCGAACTTCGTCACGAAGGAACGAAAATGACGACAGTAACAATTGTAAAGCGGCCATTCTTTTGTTCCGCAGAGCTAAAGCTTCTGTTGCTTGGATCACTAGGGTTTCTTTCCCGTCGAGCCTTTCTTTACTATCCTTCATTCATAAAAAGAAAAGAAAATTAATACTACTCATTATCATTACCAGTGACAAGCTAGCTAGCAGCCAGGAACAGTGCTAATCGAGCTAATCATTCGTTTTACAATAAGCATTGACTGCGAGTAGACAAGTCAACCGATGAGCCCTACCGTCAGTGCCTTCAACTCACACGGCTTTCACGCTTTGGAGGTCATGCGTAAGCGTAACCACCACCACCTCTGGTGTCAGTTTCCTTCTAGATCTTATTTAAAACCTGACGACTCTCGACGCATGAGGTTTTCAGAATCCAGACGTTGGAGTGAGACGAACGGCGATCAAGATGCCGCCAAGCTCTCCTCTCCCTACATGGCTAGTTGCCCGTCTCCATCACCATGGCGTCCGTCCAAGTTCCAAATGCACTCCAGCCCCAAGGTGTCCTGTCCTACAGAGAGAAAGAACACCTAGCAACGGAATATCAGAAGTGCAAATTTCTCACCTCTCGCTGTCACGTGCTGTGGAAAAGGACTGGGAAAAGGCTATCCCTCCATGCTGTCTCTTCTCCATGGAGGCGTCTCTGAGAGCAGACTATCAAAACAAGGGTATCCAAACATATCATGCAACTGTCATGAATCTGATCAAGGCCATGCACAAGGAGCACAGAACATGCTGAATATATAATATACTTTATAATCTGATGGCAAATCTATCTGTAAGTAGTATACAACCAAGACCGTCGCCTACCGCCGATTCACGAACAAGGGGAATGGCAGTTTACACCAGCTTATTGGAATGTACAAAGTTAACCCCTAGCATCTCAAGGGTTGTGATGGATGTTTATAATATACATTCGCGTTGTATCACTGCCAAAAGGTTTGAAGGAACCAGCTGTACTGGGTTCATATGGCATAAATACGGTCGATCTCTGAATCCGAGAACTCCGAATTGTGCTGCCATGAGTTTGAGCCGCTCCTCCTTGATGACTTCACCCTCTTCCTGATTTTACGTGTGCGCTTAGACTTCACCACGTAATATGTCATTGTACCAAGCACACCAGCCATGATCACCCCACCTATCAGGGTCACCAGTAGCGCCGCCCACTTCAAGTGCCGCCCCACTACAATGTATGAGGAGGATATGAATGCAACTGTCGTGCACACTGAAGCCAGCCACATGAGCTTGTTGATGATCTCGATCACCCGCCTCTCTGCTTTAGTCTCACCCCTAACCAGTGTTATCTGAACCACCACTACTGCTAAAGATGTGAAAAGGGCAATGGCGTTGAAGATGAAGAAGACCTTGAAGGCTGTTGCGTGCACGGCAACTGCTACACCATCATTGGTGTTACCGCCAGGCACTGTAAAGATTGCAGCAAATGCCACCGTGGCAAAGAGCACTGCCACAACAGTGACCGAATTTGTTGCATTGTTGATGCCTTCCCGGTGGAGTTTCCTTAGCTCCTTGGCGATACCATAGACATTTTTGTTGGTTTTTTTGGCCTGCTCAAGCTGAGAATGCACATCCTTTTTTATCTCTGTTACTGTTTTTCTGAGCTCATCTCGAGGCTGATTCAGATCATTTGCTCTGACTGCACCAGCACGGGATAAACAGTCCTTTATTTCTTGAGACTCCTCTGACAGTGGAAGGCCCTCGGCTATGTCAAATGCAGTCTTCCGATCCCTAGTCAATGCATTCACGTTCATATCTGGAAGAAGCAGAAGCACATTTACAATCTGCAAAAGGAGAGAAGCCTGTGAGTTCCGAACAATATTGCATTTTGCAAGCGAAGAAACTAAATAATGATGCTAAAATTTCTACAGTGGATAAACAGGGCAAAAGAATACCTCTGATCTTTTCTTTCTGGTTGCAACATGCAAAGCTAAGTTGCCATTTCTGTCAG
This sequence comes from Hyparrhenia diplandra, assembly GCA_015847255.1. Taxonomy (NCBI): domain Eukaryota; kingdom Viridiplantae; phylum Streptophyta; class Magnoliopsida; order Poales; family Poaceae; genus Hyparrhenia; species Hyparrhenia diplandra. The sequence continues at coordinate 100,073 of JADLZK010001101.1, forward strand.
GTAGCATGACTATTGCAGGATCGGCATTCACAAGCGCTTGAACAACTTCAGGGCTAGTTCCTTTTACTGCCATGTGTAGAGCAGTCTGGCCTTTCTTATCAGTCCTCCGAGCAAGCTGGGTATCAGCATCTAGCAAAGCCTTGACGACTTCCACATGCCCCTGCCGAGCAGCAAAGTGCAAGGCATTCTTCCCATTTGCTTTCGATAACTCAATCAACCCAGGAACTCGCTCCAGCAGCAGGTTCACCACCGCAGTGTGGCCTCTAATTGCAGCAGTTATGAGAGGAGTCACATTTGATTGCCCAAACGTTTTCCCAAGTGATGGATCATGATCCAGAAGTACCTTGACAATATCTATGAACAGATGTCAGTAGTCCACCTTTTGTCTATATAAAACAAGTATAGAGAAAAACTGACAATGGAAGCAGGCTTGACACTAGCTAGTGATAATACACTACAGTCAGTATACACTATCAGTATAGATTAATTTCGGCACCACACTCGAAGACTGACAAGTAAGAGAATAACTAATCAAAGTATACAGTAACACAAATGAGGCATGGGGATTGATTAAATAGTTACAGTGTACATGTTCGTATTAAAAGATTGATCAACTTACATAAACAAGAGATCGATATTTGGTTGGACTTGGAATCAGAAGTAATTTACTCATGACGACATGGATTTTTATGTATGATGCTCACCTCTGTGGCCCTGTCTTGCAGCGACGTGCAGAGCATCGAATCCGGACTTGTTCTTCCTGGTTAGGCTGTCCTTGTCGGAGTGCTTGAGCAGCTCGACGACGATGTCAAGGAACCCCTTCTCGGCGGCGATGAACAGCGCGGTGGCCTCCATCTCGTTGGCCTCGTTCACTATCGCGGCGCGGATCTCGGCGACCTCGCTGTCGAACTCCTCGCCTGTGCCGGTCATCTGCGCGTCGATCTCGGCGATGATCTGGCGCACGGCCTCGAGGTCCCCGCGCTGCGCGGCGAGGTGGAGCTCCGTGTCGTTGTGGCGGCCCGTCACCTGCTTGACGTACTTCTTCCGCCCCGCCTGGTCCATCCGCTTGGCGGAGTTGGAGAGCACGAGCACCGGCGCGCCGGCCGTCGGCGACGGCGACGGCGACGAGCTGTCGAGCCGATTGCTGGAGCCGGACATGACCAGCACGGGCCCCTCACGGGCGCCGGCGATGAGGACGGGGAGGCCTGGTCTAGGCGGTTGCTGGAGCGCGACATGACGAGCACCGGGCGCGCGGGCGACTGATCGAGGCGGTTGCTGGAGTGGGACATGACGAGCACCGGGCGCGACTGCGAAGGCGACGGCGAGCCGCCCGGCGACTGGTCCAGCCGCTTCCCGGAGAAGGACATGACGAGGCCTGGGCGCACGGCCAGCGGCGGCGGCGGCGACTGGTCGGGCCGCTCCCGCCCCCGGACCCGGAGGCGCCCGCGCTCGACGGCGGCGACGGTGCCCCCTCCTCCGAGCCCGGCGACGCCGGCCCGATCTCCAGGTCGGCCATCCCTGCGCGCAGCGCAACCCAAGGTGAGCGATCCGTCAGCGAACGATCGACGACAAGACTCGAATCAGGCCGGAGGAGCAATCAAGGGTTACGAGGAGGCGGCGGGCACCTTTGCCGGAATCGGCGGCCATGGCGGTCGTCGTCGGGCGGCTACGGGCGGGCCGGAGGCATGGGGCGGCGTGAATGGGAGGTGGGGAGGCGGGCCGCGGATGGCACGGAAGCGACGGGGTTGGAAGAGGAGGAAGGCGGACACGGACGGGAGGGATCGCAGCGCTCGGCTGAGCGCTCGCGGGCTGGTGTGGTGTGGTGTGTTGTTGTGGGTGGGCTCGCGTGGGCGGTCTTCTCTTCGCGGCAGTGTATGTGTATGCGTGTGTGATATGGGAGAGCAGCGGCGTTTGGTTTGGTTGGGTTGGGTTGGGTTTCCCCCGCTTCGGCTCTTGTTTATGTGGCTGGGGCCACCTGCCGGTATGCGTTGCATATGGCCATTTGTCGCTTTCCCTCGCCACGAATAATTATCTCTCCTGTTTTCGTGCAAGTGCCTGTCAGGCTCACATGCGTTTGTTAATACAATACCACTAGATGAATAAGGAGATGAATAAATAAATTTAGTTTTTCGCCAAAAAAAACATAAATTAGAAAGAATTATATATTAAAATAGGATTAATATTTATATTACATAATTAGTATAAATTGTAAAAAAAGATCTTTTGATCAGTTTTTTTAACAAATTTATTTGGAGATTTAAATCTTCTACAATTTTTTACAAAAAACAAACGAAACATGCTTATCTAAAACCCAAAACGCCGTTTTTTTTGGGACGGAGGGAGTATAAAGTAGTACGTCCGTGCATGTAAACGAAACATTAAGCATGCGGTACTTCACTGTTTTTCTTTCAAGCAGTGTTCTTAACATATACGGAGTACCTCTACATTCTAAATTTAGGTGTTTAGCAAAAGCCACATGTGCCTAGAACGGATCGAATGATATACAACTTGTAATTGATGGAGTAATATTTATCATTCGGACGTTAAAGACATGGTGTCGGGGATACTTTTTATTATAAAAAAAACAAAAACCAAAGTGATATATGTATACTTTTATAAAGTAGTTTGGATGACAAATCTACTCATATAATTTTTACATTTACAAACTCAACAACTTAAAAGTTATTAATGATTTAAAACAGATGTTTGACCCAAAGGTTGTCCAAAAGTTTAAATGGTTAGCATAGAGAAGTGTATTTATCATGAGCGCAGGATTGACTCAATAATTTTCATGCAAACTATTGAAACTACAATCAAGCAATTTGGATCCAACGTCCTGGAGAATCTATATTTTTTTTTTAAAGGATTTGCCTGGCTCGGGGTTTTAAGTGGAACTTGGCGGGAGAATCCAGGTGCCGGACAAGTTTAAGGATGGACTTTTTTGTTGAATGGGTGGTATCTATAACATGTTTCTCATTTATCATTCGGACGTTGGAGACATGGTGTCGGGGATTTTTTTTTTCAAAAAAACCCCAAAATATGGCAACTCTTATAAGTTGAGATAACCTCTGGCAAGCAAATTACACGGAGACGACGACAAGTAAACTTTGATAAGTGGGACAACATGCATATGTATGGTTGGATATTTGTTAAAATTAGCATAAAATACAGCTACTAAACACTCTACAGAATTTTATGGGCTCATGGGCGGAATAAGCAACAAGGGTCAATCTACATTTTTTAAGGACCTGTTTGCCATCCTAGATGGGATTTGGATCAGGCGATTTTGGCATCACTAACAAAAACTTACATCTTTATATTGTATGCCAGTTTTTTACATCACAGATAAATAAGATGGCAAGCCAGGATTTTTTTTACAAAAGTATCATATTTGCATTCAATGAGACCATTTTCTTTTTTGATTTGCACTGGACTTTTTTTAGCGCAGCCTCCTTTTTTTGAGGGGTTCCATTCTGATTACTGCCTAAGACAATGACATTTTTATATATATATAGGAGTCCATTTTTATTGATGTTGCATATTTAATTGCAACATAGAACAATGATTTGTAGGACTAGGCATAGCATAATAAACATCAATTTGCTTAGGTGGGATAAGTCCTATCAAGGAGGCAAAGGGTGTTAAATATACTCAGTTGTTTTAATAGTGGGTAAATCAATGTTTTTTTTCATAACAAAATGAATATGGGAGCACATTGGGGTTCTAGTTCAGTTTTAATAAAAGTTTTAAAATATAGAATGCAATTTTACATTAGGGATTTTGCATTTATAAATGGGATTTACTTTTAGGTTTTCTTTTTTCTCGTGCATGGATCCATAAAATGTGTGTATCCAGCATCTTTGGATTTTTTTCTCAAGTGCTGAAAGATTTGTATTAAGATAGAGAGTTTTTTTACATTTCTTTTCAGGCATTTGCTCTGGTAGGATTTTTTACAAAAATTTGCATGAATTCCAAAGCTAATTAAGCTAATCTATTTTTTCTAATTATTTGCTATCTAGGCCATGCTTAGATCCAGCCCATCCACGGTCCATCCCAGCCCTGAGTCCAGCCCTGTCCCAAAGTGAAGTCATGGTCATTCCAGCTCCAGCCGGAAAAACTGCAGCTAGCATATTAGTACTACTACCGGAAAGTTTTTTTATATATATAACTGTCCATTTTGTCATGATTGTTGTATATTTAAGGGTCACGTAGAACCAAAATGATTTGGTAGGACTAAAGCATTATAGTTGTAATAGTATTTGTTTGTTTGCCTTTTTTAATAAAAAATTTTCTATAAGTCATAGTAATCATAGAAAAATCATAAAATAAAAGGCAAATTGTTAAAGCATCTCAGTTGTTTCCAAAGTAATAGTTAGTAAATCAATGATTTTTTTTCAACAAAAAAAAATATTGGGAGCACATCTATTTTAATTAATTCCAACATTTTTAATAAACTTTGTACTAAAATATAGAATTAAATTTTACATTAGGGATCCTGAACTATTTATAAATCACTTTTAATTACATTTAAATTTTTTATGATTTTCTCTCTTTTACATGGATCCATATGTGTGAAAAATTTCAGCAAACTTTCATAGCAAAAAACTTTGTATTTAAAGCATTTTATTATATATTGGAAGATTAAGATATGAGAGTCCAACAAAATCGGCATTTTTTTTCATGATTTTGCTCTGATTTACTATGTTTTTTCAAAAATTTGCAAAAATTTTTAAAAAGCAGCCAATTAAGCTAATTATTTTTTTGCTAATTATTTTCTATCCAGGCCATGCTTAGATCCAGCCCATTCACTGCCCATCCAAAGCCCTGAGGAAAAGCCCTGTCCCAAAGTGAAGTCATGGTCACAGCCGCAGCCGGAAAAACTGCAGCTAGCATTTTTGCCGTACTACCGTATCCTCTGGTTCTTGGTGTTCGTCCTAGCTAGTGGCTCAAATCTCCACGCCTGGAAGCGCGATGCCACGACCCCGGCCGAAGGAATCCGCCATGGCCCATAGGTGGTGGAAATGGATGGTGGGTGAATCCCGAATCGTTGCGGGGCACTCTCATCATTCCGTCCATCTCCGACCCCGCCCGCCGCCGCGGTCGCTGCTGCGAAACGCACGTGCAGTTCTGCGCCGCGTGCCGGCAGCTCTGGACGCGCCATCCGGCATCCGCCATGGGGCAACGCGCATACCGAGCTGCACACGTTCTGCCCTTCACTTTTTTTAAAATGGGAGCCTCAGCTTTCCAAGCAAAAACACACGCGCAGCCGGTAAAAAAGAAAGGCCGATTGGGACATCATCCAGGCGGGAGGTTTCTACTATCCAAACAGATCAAGCGAGGAACCACAAGGGACAAGAAGGCCCACGCACAGCGTCACAGAGAGGCCGGGTGGTTAACATCCCAGCTCCTCCCAGATGCCCTAGTACAGTGCTTTAATCCGGTTTTGCATCTCGGTCTGGATTTTTCACGTGGTCACAGCTGATCTTGACTTGCTTTGCTGGTTGGTGAGGTCAACGAGTCCACTCCCCTGCCGGCCACCCCGACAGGGGACCTCGGTGGGGCAGACACGTCATGTTGTCAGTGGAGTTATAACTAGCATGAGCAGGGAGGTTAACATCATAACAACGAGGTACTCGTATGAAGCAGGCAGCACGAGGGTAGGGTCGCACTCGCAAGAGTTCTCTTTCTGTGTCGATGTGATCAAAGCAGAAACACGCGTAGCCTGAAACTCTCTTTCTGCGCCAGACATGAATTGAGTCTTGAAGCAGAAACACGCTTATATTTAAACACTGGGTCTGTGCCTTCCGTGCTGATATACTGAGAGTTCATACATCGGCGGTAGCCACCCACACGAGACGAGTCAGGCCTCAGCCGGAGTAACAAGAGACCGGAATGAATATTTGCGTGCCTCGTTGATGCAACGTTTTGGGCCCTCCAACCAAAGGCCTGTCAAAGCAAAGGGTTTGGGCCTTATCCAGTAATTCCTACTAGTAATCCATGGATTCTACTACTAAAAACTAGTAATACATGGGTTTTTTTTTTTTTTTTCTGGGTGGTTGGGGGGGAGGAATTTTTTTTCAACTATCCCGGGGCCGACCGGGAGTTGCATCAGTTTTACCTCTCAACTATCCTCGAACTTAGTTTTCCTCCATGAACTCCAAAACATAGGGGTGAGGGTAAACAACATCCCTAAACATTTTAAAAACCATTCATTTTACGTCCCCGACCTAGTTAAAGGTGGTTTTCAAATGCGGTTTTGCCTTTTAATTTAAAAATAAATATATAGTAAATACCTAATGAGGTTTCTAAACCACGAAAAAATATCTCCAAGCTTCTAAAAATTCAGAGAGAAATACACTACTAAAGAATGGATTAGGACATGAGAAACCAAAATAATATATTTATATATTGTGAAAAAAACCCAAAAATCTTTTCAAATTTTGGTTTACCTCTATTTATTTTTTTAAAAAAAAAACCATGCACACGTTCTTAGGAGCCAAAAAAATAAAAGCCCTAGCTTAGCTTATCAAAATTGTATAGCTTGTGTCCTTTATTTTCAAAGAACGTGGAGTCAAACTCCCAACCTCTAGTCTAGGTATAACACAAACTCTCCGAACACTACCCATGCACACGTTCTCAGGAGCCAAAAAAAAAACAATTTGTCTCAAAAAAAAAAAACAATTAATGTACAAACATTGATTCAAGAGGTCTATAGTGCCTTTTCTTTGAGGATGTTCCTTTAGACGTTTGTTTGTTGGAAAGCTAGTTCTACCGAGACATCAACAGCCAATTATTCTCATCTTCGATCTCAACCTAACGGGCCTTGCTCTCTTTGGTACTACCATCATCAACCTGCTTCTGAATTTAAGTTTTTCTTTGATCTTACAACATCGCTGATGGTGATACATGAACAGTAAGGCGATCGATTGGCATGTCAAATATCGTCAGTGTGCTGTTCTAACAAGACCACTTTATCTGTTGTCATCGATCGTCCTGCAGTAAGACTTTAACAAGCGTACCAAACGACGTGACTGATCGTTGAACTCCATATCTTCTTCCTTTCAAAGTTAAAAAGAAAAAAAAAACATAAAGAGAAGAAAAAGAAATAATCGACCAATTGCAAAACAATATCATAAAGAAGAAAAAAATTAATCGACCACAGTGGGAGTCGAACCCACGACCTTCTGATCCGAAGTCAGACGCGCTAATCCACTGCGCTATGCGGTCGCTGAGTGATACTGCTTTTATCAATGGATATATATCTAATTGAATAGAATGTCTCACCAGAAGCAAAACGAGAGAGAGAACGATTCCACACGCACGTGCGGCATCTGCGGGGCACAAGCCACAGCGGCAGGAAGAATCGCATTCGATTCGGCAGCTGCGGGGCCCAACCGCCTCCACGCGCCTCTCACTTGGCCACCACTCTTCTCCCCCTCCGGCGGCGAGAGGGCTAGCGCCGCCCACCCCCCCCCGCCATGAAGCAGCTGCACCGGCAGGCCAGCATGAGCAAGCAGCACCGCCCGCACCACCACCGCGCCTCGCTCTCCCGCACCCTCGCTTCCTACCTCCTCCGCGAGCAGCGCCTCCTCTCTTCGTCCTCCTCGGCTTCCTCCTAGCCTCGTCCTTCTTCTTCCTCTACCCGTCGTCCCTCAACCCGCATTTCGCCGCCGCCGCCGGATCCTCCTCCGCCACCAACCTCGCCGCCGCCGTCGCCAGGAGGATTCCCCGCGCCTCCGCCGCGCGCGCCGCCTCCCCGTCGGCGTCCGGAAGCCCTCCCTGCGCGTCGTCGTCACCGGCGGCGCGGGGTTTGTCGGCAGCCACCTCGTCGACAAGCTCATCGCCCGCGGGGACAGCGTCATCGTCGTCGACAACTTCTTCACGGGACGCAAGGACAACGTCGCGCACCACCTCGGCAACCCGCGATTCGAGCTCATCCGCCACGACGTCGTCGAACCCATTCTACTGGAGGTCGACCAGATCTACCACCTCGCCTGCCCCGCATCCCCCGTGCACTACAAATTCAACCCCATCAAGACCATCATATCCTTTGTGCGACGCATCTAATATTCGCCCACAGCCTCACAGGAATTGGATTCAATATATTTGTCTTTATTGATTTATTTATGGACGACACGGATATGACTTCTTCAATAATGTCAGTTCTATTCTATGATGATGCACATTTCACATGAGTTGAAGGTGGGCGTGGGGGTGGATTTGTAGTTTTGTGGCTGCGTGGGGAAGAGAGCATGGATTTACATCTGTTTGTTTTGTCTCCATTTGTTTCCTTAACCAACTATGCACAAGACAAATGTCATGGGGACCTTGAACATGCTTGGACTGGCAAAGAGGGTCGGGGCCCGGTTCTTGCTGACTAGTACCAGTGAGGTGTATGGTGATCCTCTTGAGCATCCACAGAAGGAGAGCTACTGGGGCCATGTCAATCCCATAGGTGTGCTAATTTTGTCATAGATTAGGAGTTTGAATGCCTCCAATTCGATGCATTGTAATATACCTCGCTATGTTATAATTGTACAGGTGTTAGGAGCTGTTATGATGAGGGGAAGAGAACAGCTGAAACTCTTACCATGGATTACCACCGTGGCGCTGGTGTTGAGGTAAAAGCTTCAGTTTCTGATTATGGATCCAAGGCTAACAAAGGTTGTCTTGGTGGCAATGGGACCTTTAAAAACTGCTCATTACTCCTACATGTCAGTATTTATTAAGCTCTAAAACTGTTTATGTGTCAGTATTTGGTAAGTTCTCCAATTGAACTAGATGTAATAATCGACATTGAGGTGGTATTCATATGTGTTATTTCAAGTACTTAGCATGGTCCATATGTCAAATATAGCATGTTTGATCCATAACCGTTTGCATACATTTATTATTATTAAGTATACTACGACATGACTTCGTCAAAAAAATGAAAATAATCTTTATGCATGTGGCATTAAGTCCCCAACCAATGACCCCCCACCCCCCACCCCCACCCCCACCCCCAAAAAAATTGTTAAGTTTGAAAAGGATGTGTTTCGTGTTCGAGACAAAACGAAAGAAAGTCTTCTCTAGGGTGGATATTCGAAACAGTATAATATTTACACAGTATTTATAGATTGGAGGGAATTCAGGAAGGGACATTGCATTACACTAAAGTGATAATTAACCAGATCCCTTGGTTGAACTTTGAATATTTGATGGCCGGTACGTTTCCATTTAGTCTAGATCTTAGTACATCCTTTTGTTTATATGCTGCTTATGAGTTGTCTGCGTGCTTTATCTTTATTCTCTTCTTAAAGAGCAAACTTTGACATAATACTGCTTCACTCAGGTGAGAATTGCACGCATATTTAACACATATGGCCCTCGTATGTGTTTAAATGATGGCCGAGTTGTTAGCAACTTCGTTGCACAGGTTTGTCTCAGTGTGTGATTCTGATGCTTTGGAGAAGAGGATTATCATAAAACTTCAGCACTGCTTTAAGTTGGCCTCGCTTCATTTCTAGGCTTTGCGGAAACAACCAATGACAGTTTATGGTGATGGAAAACAGACTCGAAGTTTTCAATATGTTTCAGATCTGGTACATTTTCTTTGAGCAATTTCAGATCTGGTACTTATGCATGGTTTCTGTCTCTCTTTCTGTATGCAGAAGTTTCAATTGTTTATTTTATACAAAATTACATTCAGATAATGCATGCAAGTGTTCTTTATTTTCCTCTACCTTTATTCTTCATAAATCAGTTTCTATCTTAAATTTTGTTTGCTGCAGAAATTTAATGTTTGCCACATTCAAATCTGAAGAATTTACATATCTATAAATTTATAGGTTGATGGGTTGGTAACTCTAATGGAAAGTGACCATATTGGACCTTTCAACTTAGGGAATCCAGGAGAATTTACAATGCTGGAGCTTGCAGAGGTCTGATCTTGACACTGAAATTTGCTATGCATTCTTCTTTCAGAATACCACGGCTTCCTGTCTCCAATATCTCTACCAGGAATCATGATACTGCATTTTTTTTTTTCCTGCAGGTGGTAAAAGAAACGATCGACCCAGGTGCATCTGTCGAGTTCAAACCCAACACTGCAGATGATCCACATATGAGAAAACCTGACATTTCTAAGGCCAAATCTCTTCTCAATTGGGAGCCCAAAGTTCCACTAAAACAAGGCCTACCGCGTATGGTCTCGGACTTCCAGAAACGCATCATGGATGAGGATTAAGGAGCACAAGCAAGTAAGCTACCAGTCTCAGAATACTGTATCATACTGACAGAGCTCTTTTTGGTTCCTTGAAGCCCTTGACAGAGCTCGGATGATTGAAGGACTAATTGCCAAAAGTTTCTTCCTCCGGGGCGAGTTATTTTTTGTGACAGGACATCTGTTGTTTGGTTACGGTTTCTTATAGATACATAAAGTTCGCCATAGAGTTACATGGTAGCCTTTCAGCGATCAGTGAGAGGTCTACATAAATTTAGTCCCTCTTTCTAATTAATGTTGTTCTTGAAACCCATCCAGCTCCATTTTACGTAGTGCCATTTCTTTTAGGAGTAGTCATCTCAGAATAGCAGAAACATACTTGATTTACTCGTACAATGTCACAGTATGCTGATGCGATCATAACACCTATTAGTACATTACATCCATGGCGGGAAGCAGGCACAGTACTTGGAATCACGAACGTTGCACGAAACGGGGTAATGGTCGATTTAATGGTAATGGAGTGGCTTAAATGAGGTGAACGTTGAACTGGAGTAGAGTCTCGACGCCGTCGGTGGTGTGCTCGTCGCCAGGGTGCAGCGTCTGGATGGCAGCGAAGCCCTTGGCGTTCTCGTACTTGCCGGTGCCTCCGATGATGGCGATGTGGGACTCCGGCGCGGCCATGCGGTGGACCCCGAAGAAGCTGAGCGTGTCGCCGCCATGCGGTGCCTCGGGGCCTTCGAACATGGCGGTGAGCACGATGGTCTTGCTGGTGCCGTCCTGCGAGCTGGCGACGTAGAAGCCCTGCGCCCTGCCGATGACCCCCGCGCCGAGCTCGTGTCCCTCGGTGAGCTCGTCGTCGATGACGGTGGTCGTGCCGAAGAGGAGGTTCTGGAGCGTGACGCCCGACGGCAGGTCCCCGGCGTTGACGAAGGGGATGTTCTTGTTGCCGCCGTTGACGGGGTTGCCGTTGTTCTGAACGACGGCGGAGGACGTGCCGCCGAGGCCGGCGACGTAAGGCACGTTGTTGCCGTTGATGAGGTTGCTGGCGCCCTGCGGCAGCGGCATCGCGCCCTGGATCGGGAAGATGTTGGTGTTGGGGCGCGCGAACGGGAGCTGCCCGTTGGCCGCCGCGCTCGCCACCACGCCCGTCACGATGCGCCCCGACGGCTGCGAGCCGCCGAGGATGTCGTGCATGAAGAACGTCAGCGGGTGGTCGTCGGCGGCACCAGCGATCGCTGCTCCCGCAGCGCCAGCGGCTGCGGCTGGGCCGGCCGCTGGCGCAACCACTGGGTCTGCTGGGGGATCCGTCGGGGCGGGCAGCGGGTCAGCCGGCAGGGGAGCCGCGGCCTGCTCGTCGAGGACGCGACCAGCGAACGCGCAGCTCGCCACGGCGAGCGCGAGCGCCACGCACAGTGCCGCCCTGACGGCGACGACTTGCACCGCGTTCTTGGCCATATTTCGCAAGCCGCGCAGGCTTGAATGTCTGTCCACTGGAGAAGAGCGAGGACTGTGGCGTGAAGCCAACTAGATATTGTTGGCCACCTGTACTTGCTGTCGCTGTGCATGTTGCTGCGAGATGGCAGAATTATATAGGAGTCGCAGGGCGTGCAGCGGTGGGCAGAGTGGAGTAGTTTGGGTGTTTTGCGTTAGTTGTACGAGGACTTCCAGGAACCTAAACCTCTGAAGAAGAGGTGCAGTTGGGATTTGCGAGGGACAGCAGCAGAGGCCGCGGCGCCACGTATGAAATATCCCTGCGCTCAGACGACCGAACGGGCAGGTGCTGATTTGCAGTGCAGGAGTGGTTTGCCCGTCAGGTACATCCATGGTGCCCCTTTGGCTCACGGTTTGCCAGTAGCATGCTCAGCACTGAACAGTTTATGGGTCTGGCAAAGGTTCATCGAAGAGACGGCAACCACAGCGCAGCCATGCTTCAATTCAAGAGGCGCGATCTCTTGCTATACGTTTATGGCGTAGCTCCTTCTTGCAAAGAGCATACCACAGCCAGCAAAAGGATACTAACATAACCATAACAAAACTAAACTGACAGATAATAGTGTCTGAACTAACATTACCATTATTGCATGCCATAATAAACATACTAAATTCTCCCATAGATTATTTATACAATTCCTTAAAACCAAAATTGTACATCTATATTCAAGCATTATGCGAACCTAAAAAGAAATAAAATGATTTTCGGAGTTCAGAGGGAAAAACCTCCGGTACTAAGTTATTGAGTTCGGAGTCAAAGGTGACATGTACATGAGCATGACACAGCCAGCTCAAATTTCCACCCCACTTGTTTGATGCTCCAACATCACCTACGCCATCTTAGCCCATGCCCTTCAGTAGCCATGAGATGAACTCCTGGAATTATCACCCCTCCTTAAGCAATTCATCGAGGGCTCATCTTCCACTAGAGTTCACCAGCGACCAATCCATGCATATGCTTCTAATGGCTTCGAATGCAAACAATGGCAATTCTAGCCACGGAGCCTGGCGGATTTGCTTGCCCCCAGAAAGTCAGCTACAATTTCCTCTAGGAGATCATCTTGCAACATACTCCCGATATCGCACCCAACCAGATTGGCGCCATCTTCAGAGCCAGCCCACTCGACACTCAAGAGTAGGGCTTCCTGATTAAACTCTATTTCTTGCCGTACCTGCACCACCCTTCGCCACACAAGCTCAGCAAACTCTTCCTCATTCCATCCAGGTGAGCACCTCAGCATCAATCTCTTTGAGTAACTGTTCATTATGGAGGTAATCATATCCCCAAGAACAGCATTTGTGATATCAAACAAGAGCTTCCTCTCATGTTCTGGCCATAAAATGAGGCTGCTGTACTTCTTTTCAAGATCATCATATAAATCAAGGTCTGCAGGACACACCAGCAAGTAGCAGTTGTCAAGCAGCACATCCTCATTGGCTGCATGAATGCCCAAAGCAACAAGCATATCAAACACATAGGAGAAATCCCTTTCTTCCATATTCCTAAAAGAATAGGATTCCTCCATTTCAGGAAGTGATTGACGTGCTGTCTCATCATCACTCAATATAAAAAGCTCATTGTCATCTCCAGTGTCCGTAGTCTCCCTCTTCAGAAGCCGAAGTTGCAATCGGAGCTCTGCAATGTTTACAATAAAATAAATCAAATTTCAGAACTAACTAACAATAAGAAGGAAGACAGGTTGGTAAAAAAGAACTCGATCACTTGCCTTGGAGATCTGCACTAATTTTCTCAAAATCTCCTGAGTAAACATCTTCTGCGTCCATGGAAGATTCAAGAACAGACACTGGACTTTGCTGTTCATCTTTATTAGAGTTTGCTGGCGATTCTGATACATTAGGTGGAATACAGAGGGTTGAATTGTCATCCACCAGGTGATGATTAATCTCCTCACGAGAATCTGATCCTATCTGAGGATCATAAGTGGCTGGGTAATCATCAGCTTCAGGGTGTTCAATTTGCTGAGACTGGATTGAAAATATTTGTCAGTTATTAAGCATGACATGGAAACATCAAGCTAACCCCCAAATGACAGCAAAGGCAATATGGTAAGTGCGCACATGTTTAAACTGAGAAATCAGTGTGTGACAAACGGCTTTGTGCACATTTCATGACTCCAGAAGGACACACAGTGAGTGCAAACTAAAAAGAATGCAAGTACCTTGGACCCTTAATACACAAACAAACCAGAGGAAATTCAAACTGTTTGCTCAAAAGAAAGTGCCCACATAATTGAACACTTGCTAAAGGGAACAATAGGAAAGAATAATGTGATAAGCACGTTAGTACCTTAGCCATCAGTTCGTCGAGATTAGGCACAAGAAGGCAGTTATCTAACGCTGGTGTGGTCATCTTAAGCATCTGATGGTTCTGTCCAGCAGGAGAAAGAGGTTTTTCATTACCGATAGGGATTGCACAACTGGTATCCAGCATACCTACTGCATCTAGTTCATGGTCAAGATTTGCAGGATGTTGTGACTGCCCAGATGCTTCTGTCCCAGCAGTACCATTAATTGGTTCCTCATAATTTACATGTATCTCACGTTCAACTGCCAATTTTTCCTCATTATCTGTGGACATCAGATCAGATTCATCACCATGAATTGTAGAATCTCTACTTAGAGATTGTCTTTGCCTGTTACGACATGCATGTTCAGAATAATGGGGTCCAACCTTAAGCACATCTTTAAGCATCGAAAACTCATTGTATGTAACACTACCAGTTCTTTTTCTATTGTTAGACTTTTGAACTCCACGGATGGAGGATGATGGAAGAGACTTTGACCTTGCCAATTTACTAGTAGTTGTTTCTCTCCAACCATCATTGCTGCTGATGCCAAGAGGATTGATGCATGGGCTTTGCATTCTATCACTCTGCACTTCTGCCTTTGGACATTTCCTGCGTGTCATTTTGTGGGTGCCAACGTTTGATGCATTCTGATCAGAGAGAGCAAGCATATCCCCAAGCGTGCTGAAGCTGTCACTATCAATTTCTTGATGCTGACACTGATGGGTCTTCTTCCATCTGTTAGAGAGGTGTTTCTTTGCTTCCTTGCTTACTGATGTTTCGGTCGAATATGTCGGCGAAGAGTGGCTGGAAGAAGCCCAGGCATCAAATGGCTCAGAATATCTATGAATTGCCTCTGGAGTCTTGAGTCTAGTAACAGATGGCAGGAACTGTGACCTTTCATCTGAAGCAAGAGTTCTGGTCTCTGGTTTGACAGCATGTTTCCTACTTCCACCCCTAGCAGCCCCCATTTGTTGGGTGATCTCCCTAGCAATTTTTCTAGATCCCTTCCCCATACGACTTAATGTTTCAGAATCTCCAAGGGGCACCTGACACATGTAATCTTCAGTATATGGAGTCCATCTACCAACCTCTGGACATTCTCTGTGCCTTCTATAATCAGAATGGGGGATTTTATGATGTAGGGGAAGAGTTTCTTCAATATCATAAGGTTTCTCAAGATTTGGCTTCAAGACAACAATCCGAGTGGGGCAGCCTCGTTTCCCAGTATTTTCCTGGTGACTGGACCTTGACAGTTTCTGTCTTAATGAAGAAGAATCTTCTTTTAGGGATTCCAAGGGCACATGAGAATATGACTTCCTCAAAGAATGTTTCACTTCCTTTTGCTCATTGAAGATGCTCTCCGTACCTTTCTCTTGTGGATAAATATTGTTCATGTCAATACATTGATTTCTTCGAGATGGCTTCAATATTGTGATACAGTTTGCAGCAGAGGATGGAGAACCATGATTATGCAAGTCCCTTCTGACAGCAGGATCAAATTTTTGAAGAAAATCCAACAAAAGATCGCTGTTAGATACCAGTGCATCAAGTGTCTCATTAAATTCTTCTGACATATGAAGTGATTCATCAGTAGAAAGACGCTTAGCATCCATAAATTTCTGCCTTATGAAATCTATATCAGCACTGTCAACCTTGTCAGATCTGGAAGTTGTATTTCCAATTTTAGATCTTGGACTCCGGTGCGTCTTTGTTTTTGCGGCCTCCATAACTTCAAAAACATCAATGGTATCTGCACTACTTCTGTGTGGAATGTCTTCATGTAAACCATTTCGTGAAGTCTTTGGTGCTCTTCTAGATGCGGGCAACGAATCAAGACCCATGAGCCTTCCTACAGCACCTGGTGAAATGTGCCTAGCATTGACATCATTTGAAAATTCTTCATCTATCAGTATTTTCATTGGTACAGCACTGGCTTTTCTTGATTTACTTTTGCTTGTTTACGGCAGCAGACTGAGAAGGTAAAAAGGGGAGAGGCAATAGCAACTCATTAGTTCGCTCTCACAATGGCACAGTAATGAGAATGAATAAAAACAAAAGTTTAATACATGAAAATGCAAATGAAATACAGTTATTCCCACAGATAACGATCAGCAAAGTTCGTTTAATAAAGCATACAATTTAAAACATGCCTAGATCAATAGCATATGCATTTCATTTTTATGATGTTGGTTTAATGGCAAAATTTTAATAAGTCTTAAGTTCTTTAGTTCCAAACATGCATAAATCTTCAACTAAATCCATAAATTTTCAACTAAATCCAGATTACTCACCATAGAATCAGACAACATCCCAGGGTAAGTTGCTTGTTTCCTAGAGGACACAACCCCTGAATTCAACAGAAAAGAAATGGTAATTAATCTCCACAGGTCTAAAACCACAATGGCAACAGTAGCAACATTATAAAGTGTTAGGCCAAAGGCATTTCATGCAGAACTCGATTGTAAGCTAAGATCCGGAGGAGAGGTTTCAAATGCAATTTGTTCCTACTCCGCCAAGAAGTAAAATGATACAAAGATTTCTGTTGCTGGGTTTGGTCAGGAATCTTCACAAGGAATTATATAACTCATAATTTACTAAAGAATTAATATCCAAATGTCAAACCTAGGAGAAGGGCACTTAAGGAAGCATAAGCTTCTATAAATATCAAAAAGCCTGTTCAGCAAGATCACATGTTTCCATTTATTAACAAGCTTCAACAACTTCATTTCAGCAAATTAGAATTGAAACATCGGCAATCATCAACTTGTCCAGAAACAATAACTTTCTGGAACACGAACACCAATGGAATGTTTGGTAAAACTTTAGCCAAAACTAGGTCATAATACTCGACACAGATATATATTCTCTAACGCTAACTTGGCTAAGCAAGCACGACAAACAGTTCCATTTGGACTGTTTAGGGATGTCAGTAATGAAACACCGTGGGGGCGGGGTGCCTTGCCATGCTACTGCTGCGAACACTACATAGCCTTTCATCGCATGGAGCCTCTGTAAAGGAAATGCAACAGACCAGCAACAACAAAACTAATCATCACTGCATGGGTCGAGGAGATACAAAAAAACAGCAACACATGGACAAGGCACAAGCTTTTTAGGACCACACAACAACTACAAACCATGAAGAAGGCACGGTATTTGCTTCAATTCCACATGGTGGTAGTCTGCTAGACTGAATTTCTACCGCCCTAAGTACCTTCCTTTAAAGAACAAATAGAAGGAATACAGAGCAAGTTTCACCCCTGGTGTTTAAAAGAGGTGTACTTATCTTGTATAATTAAATGACCAATTCATGTTTAACAAATACTCCTGTTTGCTTAGTGATTATCATTAGCATATAAAAGCCACTTGGCAATGAACCTTCAAGGCATCCAACAGACAAGAGGACACAGAATAGAATAATTTAATTTAATGCTTTAACTTGCATATCCAGCAAATTACGGGCAAGTGAGGTTTCTTTGCGTGATCCTGTGGGAATTGGCAAGTTGACAACTATAAAGAATATAAATCCTACACTCTACAGTACTTCAATAATTCAAAGCATATCATGCTCTACAACTGTATACCAATTCGGCAAAACAGGATGGTTTTAAAATTGGCCTAGAACTCGCGCAGAATCTAGTCCACTGCAGCTTCAAATGAAAGAACTAGAAAAGAACTATCCGCCAAAATGGTTTGAAATTGGAAGCAAGAATCTTTCTCTCTCCAATAAAGGCATGACTAAGACCTAAAGTCTACAAGAAAGCTATGTCCCCGCAGCCGAAACCAGGGGGTTATTATAAAAGATTAACATGCCCTTTCACTTAGCTATGTCAAGGACTAAGCGTATTTATGGCAAACTTTATCCTAAAAAATCATAGTATTAGCTACTGTGCACAAACCCGAAAAAAGCTTCCTTCCCAACACCAAACTCCATCCCTGTGAAGTGGAGTGGAGATGAAGGTAAAAGGACGGGATTTTAATTCAAAAAATAGCGAAGCAGACACCTAAAACAGGATTATGACGAATGTGCAAGCAATCCCAAGTTCCCGTTAGCAGTACCAGAGCTGCGAGGGGAAAGAAAAGGAAAAATGTCCTGATCTCCTACGGGCAAAGCAAGAGAGAAAATAATCGCAACAACCATCACCATCCGAGATCAGAGGTGAGATCTTCATCACATGGACTCCTTACTTTCCCCTCCCCCCCACCAAAAGAAAATTAAAATCTTGCGCAGAAATTCACCCGGAATTGCAAAAAAAATAATCCAAGGAGCACCTTAGGAATCTGAAACAAGAAAGCAGGCACGCACGGACCTTGGTGATCGGCGTTAGGAACGGTGGAGTGTGCCGCATTCCGGTCCGACGACCCGTCGCCCTTTCTCCGTCGCGATCTGCCGCGCGCAATGCTCGCCATGCTCACCTCCGTTCCTGAGCCCGACCGGATGCGGCGACGAAACAGATCGCTCGCATCCGCCGCGCACGAGCCGGGAGGACTTGGCACGGAGGGCGGAGAGGGAGGTGGACTCGGAGAGCTAAACGGGAACTCGATTTTGAGTGGGAGGGAGACTAGGGAGGAGGACGACGACGGGGAAATAGGCCCCCGTTTGTTTCCTCTGCCTTTTTCTTGTCTCTCTCTCTCTCTCCACTCTGCTGGTGGCTTGCTTCTCTCTCCAAAATCTCTCTCTATCTGCAATCTGTCACTCCATCAAGTCTATCTACAGTACTATCTCTACTTAATTAATTTAGTAATATAGTTTTTGTTTGGTTTTTGCTTTGCCTCTAGGTACCTGGCAAGTTTTAAATTTACAATTTGGTGTGCTGCACTTTTTCCGTCTCTTTATTATTTTTGAATGACACGTCCCCTCTTCTCTTAGAAGAAGAGCTTAAAGGTGGATCATTGAGGTTGCCTGCAATCATCATTTCCGCCAAACGATTTTGTTTAGATACACTCAATTAAATCAAAATATTTATTTCAAACCATTGATGCTAATGATTCCCCAAGGTGACTGCAGATATAGTATATTACTATTGTAGCTAGAGGTTTTCAAGATTACCGCCCAAAAGACCAAGACAATGAATAATATTTTAATTACACAAGATCCTCCATATTTAGTTACACCGTGCTATTATCATTTATCAGTGCGCGTCAAAAGCAACGACTACAAGAAATGATTTTTGTTCTGCCAACGTGACTCAGCAAAAAATCTTTGAAAGTTACTTTCAAAGATCATGGAGGAGTTGTGTACCATTGTTTTATAGGCACTCCACAGACCCAAACGGCAAAAACCAAACGAGACATCCGTAGACAACGCGGCACTCCCAGCTCCCAACACAACAGTCCAACAGTTGGACAAAAGAGAAACGTAGCGCACAATCTCCAAGTCACCGGTCCCCAAGGCACATGAATTTTTTTAACTCAGAGGGGCCAATGTGCAAAAGGCGTCCAGAACCCAGAAGAGCCCAAAAAATATAGTATTTTTGAAATCCAAAAAACAGTACGACATCTGCATGGTGAGCGTCTACAGTACGCCGCTGAGGACCACGCGACGGCATCGGGCGTTCGGTTCGGCTCGGCCGTTGCTCATCACTCATCACAAGTCACACGTGTGGCAGGGTAGGACATGTGGGGCCCGTCGCACAGTCCATTGGGGTGGGGGCTGCGTTCGGTCGGTGGACACCCACCGGAACGGACCGTTCCGTCCCATGCCTAGTGCTACTACTGTGCGCGGGTCGTCGGCTGCGTGCCCGCGTCCGTTTTGCGAGCGCCCGCTTTTGTTCTCTAGCGGGTGGGTGCGTGGCTCAAGGGGAGTACGTAGAGGACTGGAAGAGGAGGGGCCCACATGCAGGGACAGGCGCATTGCATTGCATAACCGCTTGGCGTGATGGCGGTGGCGGGGAAGGGAGGGGGAAATGACCCACCACCGCCGGAAGGATACGCCCGTGTCGTGCCGATGATGATGCAGCGCAGGTGACGGACGCTCTGCAACTCGCGCGGCCTTCTTCAATTAATCCGTACTGCTGGTGAGACATGTCGTACGAGACACGTGCGCAGTTTTATGAAGCTGGAAAATCCGGAAACCCCTGGGCTGGGCCTGCAGCAGTTCTGATCGGCAACAGGAGACGTATGCACATGCGCTGGTGCCACGACGAAACTGAACGGATCGCTATGCTGGACCTTGAAGGATCAGCATAGGTACTGTACCAAGTGTACCCGGCTAACACCGGCACCGGCACGGCTAGCGTTGTCGCACAAAGAAAACGAGAGCCGAGCCGAGAGACCGAGACGCAGGGGTGGGTGTCCTGTGTCGCTGTGTCGCGGTGTGTGGATGGGCAATTGGGCGTGGCCGACGAAGGACGGGGACATGACATGACAGCCGCCTAGAGTCAACGAGATTCCTCCTCGTCAGTACCAGAGGCAGGCCACGGTTTTTCGTACACGACAGCGCCCATTCCTCCCATGAATTGCGCAGGTCTCGTGACGATGTACTCCTACTCCTACTGTGCTCTAAAAAAACGGTGACCGGGCGTGGAGAGGAGGAGCAGCCAACGCACATCGGCACATGCACACTAATTATTAAATAAATAAATTCTCGTATACTCCCTCTGCCTTATTAAGTTCGTCGTTTTTTTGACTTTTTTTAAACTTTATGTTTGACCATCCGTCTTATTCAAAATATTTATGCAAATCATAAAATAAATTAATCAATATTCAAGTATCTTTATTGATAAAATAAATCGTAACAAAATAAATTATATTTGTGTAAAAAAATTTGAATAAGACGCAAGATTGAATAAGATCAAGAGATCGGGGGGCGACAAACTCATTGGGGACGGAGGGGGAGTAGAACACACGCATTTTATTGGCAGCAAGCTCACTGCATGCCGTCAAACCAGTGTACTACAGTACCTCATTCCACATGGATCGGAAGGCATCACGATGAAAAGAATTACTAATTATTCCCAATAACTCTAACCATAGATTAGGATGAATTAGCTGCTGGCCAAACGAACCCTGAGTTTCTGAACTTTGTGGTGCCGCCCTGGCATCATGGCATGGCATGTCACTGGAATTCGTGCGTGTCATGTCAATGAACACTCGGCCACCACGAGGCGGCGCTCGGGAAATTTTAACGTCATCGTTCCACCAAAACTCCAAGGAAAAGGGTGGAAAGAGCCACGTTGCAGAACGAGTCACCATGGCATTTTATACCCGTCGCAAATGAAAGGGCAAAGCTAGGAAGAATCCAAGGACTTGCTTGAGGGATGGTATGGTAGGAGGCAGCATCGTGCGCACGTGGCGGGACACGACACGGCCGCTACGGAATACTAGTATATTGCACGTCGAAGTTGACAGTGCCGTCAGCTATGCGGGTTTCGGCCGACAATCCCGGGCATCAATCTCCCACGTCTCGCGTTGCGTGGAAGCTCATGGTGGCGCGGCACGGCACGAGCTGAATTCATCGACACATCAGCCTAATCTGACTCCGGCCTACTGGATATTATAGACCGCTGATTTGCTGCACCTAACGACAAATTGCAAAATTTTTAGATGAAAAATCCCTTAACGTCTGGTTTCGATGTTATCTGATTCACCTCAGTCTCACCAAACATATGTGGATTCATACAAATACAACAAACTCTCTCTTATAATAAAGACTAAAGTATTTTTCTTTTTTGCAAAAAAGGGCTAGAGTATGGAGGTCACGGGAGGGCTCAGCCGTCTCGCTATCGAAGTCACAGCTTTAGCTTTGCCCGAAGAAGAAAGCAGCGGCGCACCGCACCACGCGAGCGTGGCCTTGGAACGGCGAGCGTACTCCGTACGTGACACTGGATGATGTGACCAGCGATGGGACGAGAGATACCTCAGATCGCTCGCTCCCCGCGCCGTCTGATCTGCTCTGCTGCAAGGGGCGGCGAGGCGCGCACGCGCACTCAGATCCTCAGGTGATCACTGATCAATCAGGTCATGTGCGCAGCGCGAATAAAGGGTATGGTAGAGGGGTTTTGACAAATAAGGGTGATTTAACTAGATTTTGGCAGGACACATGGTTATATGATCAACCAATTGCTAGTTTACATGCTGATTTGTTTACTTTAGCTTGTGATAAGGAGATTTTGGTCTCTGATGCATTACCTGAGTTTCATATTTCTTTTAGACGATGGTTAGTTGAACCTTTGAATCATGAATGGGAGAAAATTTATCAAGATTGTATGTTATGGCAGGGTAGAGACTCACCTGATGAAGTTGTCTGGAATCTTACAAAAAATAAGAGATTTTCAGTAAAATCTGTATATGATTTGCTCACTGTGTCAGATGGATTCTGGTCTTTATTATAAAATTATTTGGAAAAGCAAGATTCCTGAAAAAATTAAAAATCTTTCTATGGGAAATGGCTAACAATGCTGTTTTGACCAAAGATAATTTGGTTAAAAGGAATTGGGTGGGTGATCCCAAATGTGCTTTCTGTGATGAGTTAGAAACAATTGAGCACTTATTCTTTACTTGTTCTGTTTCAAAAGCTGGTCAATTATTGCAAAATCTATAGGAGCAAATAACATCCCAGTAAATCTTGATCAGTTTTGGTTTTGGTGCAAAACTTGGCTACCAAATGGTAGTGTTTTTTATGCTCTGGGTGTTGGTGCTGTATGTTGGGCAATATGGAAGCCGAAACAGAGTTATTTTTGATAAAAACTGTTGAGAAATCCGATTGAAATCATTTGTCATGCTCATTCTTTTATGACATACTGGTCAGGTATGTATGGGGAAATGAAAAAGAAATGTTGGTGAGTGGAGCTAATTTGATGCTGCAAATTGCCAAGGATATACTGTCCAAGGAGACATCCAGGCAGATCAATCTCCTGCTGCTTGAAGACAAGGATGCTGAAGATCAGGAGGATCACGAGGACTAATGAATCGACGTCTACAGCACTCAAGAAGGAGAAGGGATGGCAAGGCAGCTGGAAAAGACGTTGCGAAGAAGACAATCTTGTGATGAATGCTGGTTTTGTTGAATTGTAATAAGTATAACTATGCCTGTGTTGGTTTCTAACGGCTGTTCCAGTCGTTTCAAAAAGTCAGTTCTGTTGCGGTTCTTTGTTGGTAAAACTTAGTTCAATCTCTGGGCATAAGTCAAGTCTTTTTGAGGCAAGTTTGGTTAGTAGTAAACGTAGCTGATTTCTCCCTTTGTATCTGTCCGTTTCAGCGCGGGCACCTGTGTCGGTGGGCGTGTGGCCAGGGGAATCAGGAAGGGCCAAGGGAAGTGACCGAGCCCGAGGGTCGAGGGAGACGCAGCCTCACCTGTGCCAGCTTACCTGTGCCAGCTTGATGCCTTCTTTATGTTGTTTCCGTTTCAGCAGGTCGTTCGTCTTCCCCACGGGCCCGTGCGCCTGCCACTGTCCCACCGTTGCGGTTTCATCAAACATTCCAGCAGGGTCCCATGTGTCACTTGGCTTCGGAACTGCAAGCAGAGAGAGCGAGCATGTCTCGATGTGATCCGAGGGACGTGTTCGAGTACAAGAAGGGTATGTCTACCAAGAAGCAGCGGACTCATCAGGGACACAGACGGACATTACACCAACTCGATCCATATTTCTACAAGACACCAGAAACTAGTGGCTTAATATCCTCTTCTAGGACCGATAACATTACCGGCAAAAATGGTGCCTCGACAAGCACCTTTAATTTAGCATACTATATGCTGTTACGCACCATCATCTAACTCGAGTCTCATCGTCTGGAAGTCCGGATCCCGGACAGCGACAACTGAGCATGTTAGGTGGTGCAGCCAAGCTAGCCGCCGGTAGCACAAGACGCCCTTCCCGCCAGGGAATGCAATAAAGCCACTCACCTTACTGTACAGCGAGGGCTTCCAGCCATTTGCAACAGCAGCCCAACAACCAATAATATTTTGCGTCGAACAGACATGGCGACAAGATCTAGAGTTAGTTAACACGAGACAGTTCCATCCGTCAAAAAGAGTGGGTTAGAGGGCCTCAAAGTACCAGGATAAGCTAAACTGCACTGAGCACTAACTCCTGCTAGTGCTAGCAAATCAGCCCCTCAATCATTATGGCAAAACGGTTCCTGATAAAATGCACGATGTTCCATTCCTGAATATGTTTCCAATTGGTTAAATAAATGAGCAATACGGCAAGGTAATATGAATCTATGATACACAGGTACATAAATAGATGAGTCACTAGTCACTACAGCTGGTATCTATAGAACCACTAAAATTGAAGAATCGCATGAATAATCCCCACCAATTTAACTCCAATGTATATACATGTTTACCCGACATGTATACTGTACAACCAGTCAACCACCAGAGCCATGTAAGTTTGAACCAAAATCTAGAGCAAGGAAAACTCTGAAAAAGCCCATCAGAGTTGGTTGTCAGATCAAAATGGCATGCACGAGGATGGAATCCTGAACCAGAAAATAAAGTGCTTCAGAGTATGCATGAGCTTAAATCATATGCAGAAAAAAGGGTACAGCGTCAATTGATCAACAAATTTATTGTTAGAAAGATAGCAGTACATGATCATATCGTACTTCAGGCTGAAGGACATTGGAATTAAGGATTGTGTGACTGAACAAGTCTCGTGCCCCATTTCCCTTGACAATTCTGGGATTTTTACCAACAAGGGACGTACTATTTCTCAATTTACGATGCACAAGGCAGACATTCCTAGTTTCCTATCGTCCTGTAAATCTTTCAATGCTATATTCAATTATGGGACATATCTTCCTAACAACTATGTTAATAGCACCTGTGTGATTGTGTTCTGTGTTGCAGTGTAACAGTGAATGAGCATGTCAACACAAACTAAGTTAATAATATCACCTGTGTGATTGTGTTCTATGTTGCAGTGTAACAGCAAATGAGCATATCAACACAAGGAGAGTAAAGTGTGGTAATATGAAAACAAAGGAATCACCTCAAGACAATATGACCAGTCCAAGGTATATTGAAGCACAGAGAAAGATAAACGAGATGAATCCTGAAAGAAAGAACAGAAAATGTTAGCATGGGTGTTTTTACCATCAGGATTTTCTTAATACAACATCAAGGTATATAAAAAAAAAAAAAAAAACTATTAAAAAATTGGGAGCAGACCATATAACACCCCATGCAAAACCATTGCAAGGGCAAGGGCAGATTTCAGCAAACTTCTCAGCATCACTTGTATTAACTCTTCGGGATATCAAGTCATCATAAATGTCTATATAATTTGAGAACATTTCATTCAGAAGATAGTAACTCATGGATTTTTCTAGCATGGAATAACAAGGAAAAGGCTTTTTGCTTCTTACCATAAACTGAAAACAAGCTGTTCATCACACCTGTTGCACATAAATAAACATAAACATTAATT
This sequence comes from Hyparrhenia diplandra, assembly GCA_015847255.1. Classification (NCBI taxonomy): domain Eukaryota; kingdom Viridiplantae; phylum Streptophyta; class Magnoliopsida; order Poales; family Poaceae; genus Hyparrhenia; species Hyparrhenia diplandra. The sequence goes on from JADLZK010001101.1 coordinate 125,455, forward strand.
TTAAACCATATAATTTGCATTCCAGAAATTAAAATAAAGAGAACATGACTGTACGACGCCTTCAGTCTCACCTATGAATAAGATCACATATTTCAGACTATGGAAAGATGTAAATTCTTGTATGACCCAAACAACAGCAATGAACACAATGAATCCTGGATAACAACATTGTAAGTGGCATGCTGCAGAGTAAGATCTTAAATGGAGACCAAGTCATGTTGATGCATACCAAGGCAGAGCCAACGAAGAAACCACTGCACAATTCAAAAAAAAAAAAAAAAAAAAAAGATAATAATGCTTAGCTAAATGATCATGTATGCGCAAGTGGAAAAGACAAATGAAGTCAGAAGTTGCAAAACAAATAGATAAATAATAGTGAACTTACATTATCTGCAACAAAAAGAACAATAAACAATGCAAGTATGAAACAACCCGCTGCAATTCTTGTTGCAAGGAGATTTGTGGATGAAAGTATGAAGACCATTCCCCAAAATGATGAACCCAGATCTGCAATTCAAAACAAAACAATAGCATTACGAAAAGGTCCAAAGGCTTAATTGTTTGAACAAGGGAACATAAAATTTAGAACTTGAACAAGGGAACATAAAATCTAGAAGGATTTAGAACAACAAATCTTGTCCATTGAGATGCTTTTTTTATGGTTGTTAGATGTTAAAAGAATGCAAGGTTACTTAGAAAGAACTAAGCAAGGTTACGCAAAGAGATGAGTCCCATGAATACAATTCATCATAAATTTAATTCTTGACAATTAGGTTACGCAAAGAGATCTATCCCATGCATTAAAATATCAGAGAGAATAAAAATAGGAGGCTGACTCATTGAGTCGTTGGGTAACAGAGAATAAGATATTGTGTCCTTTTTATTTGCATTCTTCTGACAAATCATATAAGAAAAAAAGGATATGGGAGGGATAAGTGATTTACATCCAGCCGGCAAGATTATCCAATATATGCCACCCCGAGTTTGAGTAACGCCACCCTCATTCGCATGAACCTGCATGCCTTCTACCTGAAGAAGCCAATCAAACTGAAGTCAATAATATGTGTAATGAATAATTGCATAATTGAGGCGATATCTTATCTGGCATCAACACTGAATAGATATATGTCTTGATATGGTAAGCTGGCAGAAACTGGCCAAAATATTATGTCTAAGCAATGCACCAAATGCCAAACTCCACATGAATCAAAAAGGCAAGATGTGATCAAAATCAAAACACCATGTTTTTTTAAAGCCAGACCAACAAGTTTTACGACAAAAAGTATAGACCCAGAGCAGTGGTGAATCTAGGATTTAAAACCTGTGTGTGTGTGGGGGTGGGGGGGGGGGCAAGCCTTGTTGATTTTAAGCTAATTAGCATCAAGACTTACAAAATTTATAGAGAGATTTAATGTATTTTGGCAAAAGCTGTGAGGCCAAGTGCCCCCACAGTAAATGCCCGGATCTGCCACTGAGATAAGTGTATCAGAAGATGTTTTCAAATGCCTGAAACATTTCACACCACAGGGTTGCCATCACGTACATTCAGAATCAGGGGTATCCAACGGCTAATTTGTTTGGCATGGGGAGAAGTAACAAATGTCCAACTCCATGCACATCGAAAAACTACATTTTTTGAAAGGCAGGTCAAATTTATTTTAAAACCAAAGTTACTAAAGATGCAATCACGGCTAGCTAATAATTAACCATACTACCTATATCTGAGCAACTGATTAACATGGGGAGAAAAGGAAAGAAACAAAGGCAGAGGGTTTTGCGCCACTCATGCACTCTGCAATAAACATACCACAAGCAAGTGTTTGCTCTTCCTTTATTACAAAGCAGTGATGACTCGATCATGTGGTTGTCGTAATGGCGGGCTCAAAAGCATGTGTTACTTCCCCTTTACACTGGACAGTGTACAGCACCATGTTCTAAGGTCACTTAACAAAGAGCCATTGCTGGTTGGCATAACCAGGTGGCTGGAGGAGCATACCAGAACGCCACGGAGTGCACATTTTGCAGACAGTTGGCATTTATTGACCAGAATTCCTGACTAGAACGCTGAAGAACAGTACAACTGCAGCAAGAGTCAAAGAGATACTTGCTGATAGGGGAAAAAGCAAGCCCGACAACTAATCCAGTACAGCCGCAAGAGGCTGTTGGGCCGTTGGTTTGATACGCCGGCTGATGCTGAATTGCTGGGAGAGAAGAATTGCAAAGACTGGACGGTATATTCTGCTCCCGTGACTAGGCAAAGCAAAGGGTATAAAAAGCGCGCCCGCACTATGGGATATATGGAATCCATGATCCCCAATCATACGGCGCCTACTTTTCTCACCCACCAGCACAAAATGATGGGCGAAACCTATCCACCCCCATTTGGTTTGGAGACTAAAATCAGACTTCGCTCGCCAGTACCCCAACCTCAAATTCTCAATGCGTCACAATCGCATTGCAGCGGATTTTTCCCCCTCCTTCCTTCCTAAAGCGAGTGCTGGAACGAGCAAGGGTTTATGGCTTACATCGCCGCAGGTGAGCTTGCAGGCGAGCGCGTGGCTGGTCTCGTGGAGGAAGACGGTGATGAGCTTGAACGGCGTGAGCAGGAACGTCCTCCAAAGCTGCACAGCACAAAAAACCCGCACACACCACGGTGAGTCAGGAAGCCCCCTCTCCCTATCGGAACCGCGAGGAGAATCATACAGTCAGGGAGCAAATGAGAAGGGGCGTTTGGGAGGTGCTACTCACGAGGAGGATGACGACGGTGGAGACGCCGACGGCGGCGATGAAGATCCTCTGGTCGTGGTCGCAGCAGCCCTGCAGCTCCCAGTTGACGGCCATCCTCTTGTCGCCGCCGCAGATCTACTCTTGGGTCCCTCGGCTCGAATTCGGGCCCGGGGTAGGGGATGTGCAGGCAGGAGGAGGAGCGCAGCACGGCAGCAGCAAATGGAAACTGCCCGGGGCTCCGGCTCGGTTGAAGTGGAAGGAAACGTGCGGGCTGCGGGCGCAGGAACCGAGAGGGAGATGCGCGGAGCGTATGGGCCGAGAGGTTTGATTGCTCCAGCCTCCAATCCCCGAAGCCAACCAGGCAGCCGACGCCCAGGTCGGCGCGCGCCCACACTTGGACGTTTGTAGCGGACACCGGGTTACGTGGCCAGCACCGGCCTCCGGCGGTGCGCTGGAGTCCCAAATGGCAAAAAACCAGGAGACGACCGACCAGTTCGGGCGGGGCGACTCGAGTCATGGCAGACTTGTTCAGGTTCACAGGTGTCCAGCAGGAGGCAGGAGGAGAGGACGACGGGGTAGGCGCGGTGGTTGGGGCGCCGCGTTGGTTTGGTTGGCCGGTTTGCCCCCACTATTTCTTCGCAGCCGCGTCTCGGCGATGGAGCTTACCGACTTTTCAGTTCCTTCCATTTCACTTCATTTTCACCCATCTTTTTTTTTTGTCTCGAATTGACTGGAACTCGTTTGGCGTTTTCCCAAGAGTAACCAAGGAGAGAGCTCATAGTTTCGCCGTACGCTACCGAAGTTTGAGGGTTTGCTTGCTCGGGCTTAACACGGCACATGGTTTTGTGCAGATCCCGCGTCACTGTCGTCCGGGGGGTCTCGCCGGATCATCATCATGGTGCCCCGCAGAAGAGGGGTTCGGTTGTCGTGTGTCGTGTCAATATTTCGGTGGATCACTGACCACCACGCGCAAGCGTCAAATGTGCCCTCAACTCCCGGGACACGAAATCTCCTTGGCTTCTTCCGTTTCCCTCCACCAGATTTTACTAGTGCTACTAGGTATTGTGGCTTAGAGGCTGCACATCGAGCCGCGACCGCGCTGTCAGCGAAAAGAGCCGCGACCGCGCTGTCAGTGCTTTAATGCCCGTTTCTAGGCCGCGTTTTGGATTTGACGTGATCTTCCGCTTCAGCAGGAAGGTTCTGCTAGTCTGTTCTAAGAGCGCTCGTGGTCGAATGTGGACGTTTTTGGACACATAGGGCGGATTGCTTTGAACCAAAAGTAGCAAAACGAATGATGAGCAACCACAAAAAAAAGTAAGATGGACAGATAGGTCAGATAGCTTTGGGCCGAATCCGTACAAAACATGAAAGCAACCACTCAGCCCAACATACTGAGTATGGAGTATATGCTATGAAGGCTCGATAAGATGCATCAGTTTCATACGACAGGCGTTGACGTGTTCCGTGTCTGAGAAAAACTGCCGGTTGTATTCTGGTTCTGCATGTTCTCAGACCATCTCTAACAGCATAGATAAAAATACAATCTAACGACCAGGATTTAGCTATCTCTAAAATAAAAAGCCACTAAAAAAACTACCTGCAACAAAAAAACCAACTAATTTTAGCTGTGGTGCAAACACCCGCCGGTGAAGCGACAAAAGTTCCATTTAGTTGGACTTAATTTCTAAAGGTGTGGTGGGGCCTATTCCAATCGAGCCAACTCCAAACACCCCAACTAATTAACAGCTAAAACACATCTTAATCATTGAAAACTAGCTAGCTCCATTAACTGTTGCAATCTAGCTAGCCTCATTAGCTAGTTAAACTTTAGTTGAAGTACATCCAAACTTTAGTTGTTGACGATATGCCAACCACGGTGCAATGAGAAACTTATTCAAAAAAAAAAAAAAAAAAAAAACAGGGCCTTACTCGATCCACATTATACATTGGTCCGACTTCTTGTGAGAACAGCCGCATGTAGGGACACTAGGCTTGCATGTGCAGCGGATGGCGAGCAGGCACAGCTCGTTAAATATAGACAACGAGATACCCAAAATAGCATTCACGGAAAAAGGGAAATGTCATACATAAGCTATTGGACATGTTTTTGCCCCACAATCGGCAAACTGAGCTTCACGGTGCCATATATTGGGGAGAATTAGGTATTTGGCCTCAAAAAAGTTTTTTTTTTTTTTGAATTTGAGAATGGGGCCTCAAAACAAATTTCCTTAGGAATCAGGCCTTCCATCATTTTTTGAGGCCTAACGATGTTAACTATGTGGTAAAAAGTCCTAAATGCCCTCACTAGAAAGCCACACTGACAGCCAGGTCCCGCCATACCCTTCTTAGTCAAATGAAGAGAGGACCCCACCGGTCAGGCTACTCATCCCCAACCTTCGGTCATCCCTTTTCCTCCGTTCCTCGGTCAGCGCCGCGAGAGCCACCACGGCACGGGCGCAAGCGAAGCTCCGCCCCGTACCGCCATGGTTGCGCGCCTAGGGTTGTGCGTCGCCGATCGCCACGAGCATCGGCATGCCCCGCAAGAAAGCGGATCCGGCGGGAGGCGGGCCGGCCACGCCTCTTGCTCGGTGGCGGCGCCTGCGAGCCCGTCACCCTTTTTTTTATCGCGAACAAAATGACAAAGGGCCGGCGAACTTCATTATCTCGCAAAAGGGTATTCTTGTCTTTTCCCATTGCATGGAGCGGAAACCCTAACAGAACTTGCCTCAAAATTGATAGAAGGTCTGATTCCTAAGGGATTTTGGTTTTGAGGCCGGATTCCCAAGTTCAAAACAAAAAAAGGCCCGATTCCTAATCCAACTTTTTTCGGGCCAAATTCTAATTCTCCCTATATAGAGAGGCTGTTGGAGATGCTCTTAAAGCGTCTTCCAACAGTTTCTAAAAAATCACAACAATACTTGCACAGGCATATATAGGCTTAAAAAATTTGAATCCTACACTCCTATAAAGCAAAATCTGACTAACAATTATCTTGAGTGTCCATCTCAACGGTCAACTATCAGTTGCAATTAAAGTTCATAGCAGGAGTTTTTTTTTAACATGCAAGGTGTTCATCTTAGCCGTACACTATCAATACAAGCAATTAAGATTTCTATGCGAGAGATACACAACAAATTCATGGAATGCACTGTTACACCATTTTAATTTTCGCCACAATATTTCGGTGGACTGTGTGGGCGTGGAGAGCTACTAGCAATAAGCAAGCAGCATTGCATGCACCACCTTCATTTCTCCACTTTGAATGGCTCCAAGAACAGCTCCTTGATTTCCATCCGTTTCTCATCGTCTGGAGCACTAATACCATCTCCACCCCGGTAGATGCACTGGGAGATGCGCGCCATATTCACACAAGCATTTGCAAAGGATAGAGGGAATCGGCAGTTACTGAATGCATCCTGATTGACTGTTTTCCAGGTCTCCATGGTCAGGTCTCTCATGGCCTTGCGAGCGTCATGCTCCGTGGCTCTGTTCTCTGACATGTAAATGGCTATAGAAGATGGCGCATCTCCTCTCTTCAGCTCTTCCTACATTTACATTACGCGCAGGAAATAAGTCTCAACAAGGACCTGTTTGGATCTAGCAAGCAATTTAGTGCAAGAAAAAACGGTGTTCTTACAGAATGTGTTGCGGAGTCGTTGCAAAGCCGGAATATTTTGGATACCATCTGTACCAATCTTGGATAACTCTCAAGTTGTATGGAGTTCGGGGTAACACCCTTCTTCTCGATCACGAGGAAAGCATGAATTAACATTAGTGGCCCAGACACAGATATCCACCCGTTCTCCAAATACTCATGGAGGGTTGGTTTGTAATTGCTGTAATGCCACTTTGCTTCCATTAGGAATGCCTTGCAGAGGTCATGCCACTGAGACAATAAGCAGTTGTACTACGTGTTAGCTGTTATATTTTGTCAACCAAAGAATTATTGATAGTATGTCTAGTTGTGTTCGTACTTACCGCTTTCTTAAGAAGAAACCTAGCGTCGCATCCTTCTTTCCTAAGCACGTGCTCAGCCACCTCATTTGATGTGCTGATGATAGTGAGGTAAATTGCTTTCATATACTCAGGGAGCTGTTCGCTTGCGGATGCCTCCCATCTGCGTGGACAAATATTCATTGTTTATTCATGTTGTAATATATATTATATATTTATGACATTAGTTTTATAGTACTATAATATGGCAGAAACAAATTAAATTAGAAGTCAACTTTACCGGCTCCAGCCTAGCTTGAGGAGTGGAGGTAGGTGAATTTCAAAGGTTACCTTTCAATGGCATCGGTGAACATTACAAGCTCATCCAGGGTTCCATAGATATCGTAGATATCGTCTAAGAGAACAATCAGAGCAAAAGTTTTAGCGACCACTTCTCGACATGCCTCAAGACTAGGTTCAGGGACAACGCCGGTAGCAAAATGGAAGCACTCCATCAGACGATCCCTCGCAAATGGCAGACTTTCACTCAGATTGGCGTTCCTCCACCACCTACAATATGGAAACAAACATCATATATATGCAATGCAACCATGGGACACCAGTCTAGTTATTTATTTCTTAGATTACCGTGTTATCCTTGAAAGTTCTTGCTGCTGTAATTTCTGCACATTGTTGAAGTCAAGCTTGGCAAAATGAAGCAACAACGAATCTACTTGACAATCTCTTGCATAGTGGTTGATGAACCACCTCGCTTGCAACCGTGGGGCCGCCCAGTGCAGTGGAACGGCCAAAGCATTATCCACAGAGCTCTTTAGATGTGGATGCATGGACGTCATGATGAGTTCTCTTAGAGCCTTTGTAGAAAACACTCGTGCTTCATCCAGGAGATATTCGCCTTCAAATGCAAGATGTGAAGCCTCGTAGAGGGAAAGAAGACCCTCTGTATCTTCCTGAAGCGTTTTCTTGAAGTTACCTCTTCCATCCTTCAGGCTTCGCAATAGTACTTCTGTTACGATTTTGTTTGTCAGGTAAATTTTCTATAAGCAATTAGAAATTGTGCAGGAAAACGCAGGGAGTACATGTGTGTATTTCAGATAGGCCAAATGCTACAGAAGGTAAAAACAATGCTTTGCGTCCTATTACTTCGATAGGATGAAGCTAGTGTTTTCTGAATTTAGTTACCTGGAGAAACGGGGTAATTGTTCTGCCTAAGCAATCTAAAGGATAAGGTCATGAGATGAACATCGTCCATGAGATCGACGTCTTGTCTCTCCATTGACACGGAGTTGAGTATGGCACTGATCTCCTCGTCGAAATGGTAGGCAACACCGAGCCGTTGAACTGTGTCAATGACTCTAAGCTTTGGCAGCAGTTCTACTTCCTGCTGGAGAAGTAGATGCTTTACGCGAAACTTTAACTTGTCGAAGCAAGATGGGTCTCCCTGCACCACAAGAATTAATTATAAATTACAGCACATAGTAAACGAGAAACATATAACATCGTTTATCATATCTTTCATAAACGAGAAACACGAACGAAAAGTGATATTATGCATGAGTGTTTGTGTGCATATATAAATATATAAATCGACCCCCACCTGCAGTCTAATATCACGCTTATTGTTGTTGAAAGCCAGCAATGACTCCATGTAGCCGTAGTTCCAACTGTTGGGTTGGTAGTTCGCCGACCGCCGTATAGGCGGCGGCGGTCCATCGGGCGACGAGGAGCATCTCACCGGCGTGTACCCGGCCGCAGCACGACGTGCAGCCGGCGCGCACGGCCGCCGCGGAACCCATTCGAGCGTCGTCGTCATAGCTGCCCCTCGCAACTCGCACGCGTTACTGCCGTACATTGTGCTTGTGTGGGTTGTTGCTAACTGTTATGTGCAGTGAACACGGATTGTGGAATGAATAACGAGAGCCGATCGAGAGTGTATTTATAGTCAGCCTAGCACAGCACAGACATCATCTCACCAGCTCCCTCCATTTTTTTACACTCTCGCGATGTGATGCCAGTGGAGCTATATACGACCTCTGGGCCGTTATTCTTGCTATAGATACAGCAAGTTGCGTTGTATGGGAACACCCACACGCCACTTGCGCTGTATCTGACCATCTCCAAGATAATGGAGCTTGTTTACTCCAAATTGGGGAGACCGAGACCCGGATTTGCATTGCAAGTATATAAATTGGCCCCGTCTATCGTCATACATACAGACGTAAGCTGCACTGTCGCCATCTCGTGACCGATGCAATGTACTTCATACTTCAGAGCTAG